>PVJH01044900.1:0-12720 GCA_004026705.1 Nesogale talazaci | reverse complement strand
GTGGGATTGTTTTTTTCTCTTCTTGCTGAAATCAAGCCTCCATCTAGCCAAGGGAATAGCAACCGAGATTGGCAAAGCCCCTCTGAGTGTTACATATCCCATGTTTGCATAGTTCCACAGAGTTATGGGTAGTTCCACAGAGAAATGGATAGAAGAGCCATATTCAGAAGCTTTACTCTATCACATGTTCCTAAGAAAATCTGTAGGGAGAAAATTGAATGCCTAGATTTAGAAGAGTAGATTCAAAGAAGAGGAGTCACTCAAAAGACTTTCATTATTTGGGCTTAACTGAAAAGTCATAGGATAAATAGGGATGGAACAATCAGGTATTATAGATGGGATTTTCCTAGAAATGGTCTGAACATATTAGATAGCAAAAATTCTTCCAAGAAAGTACAGGGTCAATAAAAAGGGGGGAGACCGTTACTAACATGGATTAACATTGCGTTTCAACAATGGACTCAGACATTGAGATTCTGATGATGATGTACAACTGGACAACACTTTGTTTTGTTTTGTAGGGCATAGAATTACTATGAAGGTGAATTGACATGATGGTATTTAACAAGAACAAGAACAATAAGCATGGGCACAGTTGCCATGTCGTTCCCCAGCATAGTGGCTGATGGATCCAAACAACAGACCTTTCTTTTTAGTAGCCACACATTTTCACATTTGAGCCATCGGGGTTCCACAGAGACTTGACAAAGATTACCAATATAACCGATTTAAGATAACGGATGAATTAGAACAAACCCAGATGGGTGAAGGTTTGAGAGCGTGCATTTCAATAGAAACATATATTTCAATGATGAAAATGATGACACTGTTTCCTTGAAACGCTTGAATTCCAACCACTTTACTTTTGCTTAAACACAACCCCAGAAGTGAAAGGAGCTGATTTTAAGCAGAAGCCAACGGACCACAAACAAGTGATATTATTTAGTTCAGGCCAGTCAGTTAAGGCATTGGCAGCAGAGGCTGAACTATAAACCATGTTTCCAAATGTTCCTTCCAATGTTTGTTTTTTTTTTACAACACCAGCCAATGATCACATCTTGAATGGTCACTGGTAATTCAAAAGCTCTGGTTGAAAGAGGGACAATTTGCAGTCAGGTAAGTGGCAATATTTTCTTCAGGTCCTTATAATATACATAATTATGATAACACTTTCAAGAATCAAGATCCACCAAAAGGGGAGGGAAGAGGGCAGTGAACTCGTTTTGACCACGTCGTGTAAAAGCTTTTGTGCACTTTCCCTCTGCCATTTGCACCAGGTTAATGTCATTGCTTTGTTTTCCAAGCTTGTTAATCACACCAATTCACAGTTTTTGACTGAGCTGTGTGTTGTATTTTTGCTTGTTTTTTTTAAATCTTAGAGTCCACAACAGCTATTTTAATGTCGATTGTTTTATATGCCATATATGCACACATATATGTCTACTTAAAATGCTTCAGTATATAAACTGTACCTTGCAATAAAAGCCTTAAAAATGGTACAAGCCAGTGCACTTATTTATTCTAGGGACGCTGCCACTTTTCTGCATAATGCATTGCTGTAAAGCAAATAACAGGCTGTTTGGTTGTAGTGCAGACATAACTCTAACAGAAAACCAAATATTAAGTGTTTTATATATTCATGATTTGGGACTTCTGTTATGATTGTAAATTTCATACACTGATGTGCACCAATCACAAAACTTTCCATTTTTATGTAAAATGAATCTTTTTTACAGAAAATATCCACACTGGACTTGTCAAGAATATATTTTATAATGCCATTCATGGTGGGAAGGCTGGCTCAGGCTTATTTATAACTGAATAAGGTGGACTGAAATTGGCTTACAATTATGTGCTGAGATGACTCCTGGGCTTGTTATTTGTTGACTTTTAGAAACAAAGCTTGAAAAATGTGGTGACCTGAGAAATTAAAATTATGATTCATAAGTATAAAAATGTTATAATAAATCTAAGAAGTTCTCCTGATAATTTTGTTGAAAGTATTCATCCCATCTAGTTATTATGACTCTACATAAGTGAAATAAGGGTGGTATCAGAACAAAAACCAAGGAAAATATTTAATGTTTAACAATGTAAGCATCACAAACTAGTGAGAGAATAAATGATTGCCAACAAAGAGCTGAGCTGAGACAAATGAAATGTTTAGGTCTTTTTTACAGAAAATGTACTAAACTAGACCTCTATATCATGGAAATTCAGAGTAAATTAATAAAGACCATTGTATGAAAAGTAAGCCTAGGCATCTCACTTTTAGATGGGATTCAAATATAGGCAATGTGATGTCAACTAAAAAAATCACAAAGAACATGATAAAGATCATGGAGTTTACTGTGGCGTTTACTATGACAAACATGTAGATATTTCATGTGACAACACAACCACTGCTTCCTTGAGCATTAATTATGGATTCAAGCAAGACAAAATCCTTGACAATTTCAACCTTTTTCTCCATTATCATGATGTTACCAGTTTGTCCAGTTGTGAGGATATGGGTCTTCCTTCCATGGAGCCATAACCCAGACTGAAGATGGCGATTCTTGATCTTCATCAAAATGGTTCGAGTCCTTCTCAATTTCAGCAAGCAAGAGTGTGTTGTCAGCCTGGTGCAGACAGTTACTAAGACTTCCTCCAATCCTAGCACTTTATTCTTCTTCCCATAACCCAGCTTCTCTGATTATTTGTGCGGCACACAGAATGAGTAAAGATGGTGAGAGATACAACTCCGTCATATACCTTTCCTAACTTTGAGCCACACAGTATTCCCTTGTTCCATTCACACAACTGCTCATTAATCCATGTCCAAGTTCCTCATGGGCACCGTGAAGTGTTCTGGAATTCCCCTTTCTTCTCAACCTTATTCAAAGTTTGTTATCATCCACACAGTGAGATACCTTTGCATAGTCAATTAAAAAAACAAGTCAGTATAGTTCTGGGGTTATCTACTTTGAACCAAGATCCAGCTTATGTCAGCAATGATATCCCTTCTTTCAATTCCTCTCTAGAATCCAGTCTGAACCTCAGGCAGTTCTCAGTCAATGTACTGCTTTAACCATTGGGTGATATTCAGCAGAAATGCATCTGCATGTGATATTAATGACATTGTTCTAAAATTTGAGCCTACTGTTGGATCACTTTTCTTTGTAATGAGTAAAATTGTGGCTCTCTCCCAGCCAGTTGACCAACGAGCTATCTTTCAAATATTCTAGCATAGCCCTAGTGATTTTAGTCTAGTGCTGAAACACTTCAATTGATATTTGTGGCAGTCATGTACTCGTGTCAGTTTCATGACTGGGAGTCTAGGGATGGAGTCTAGCTTGTCATGCTGGAGCTAGTCAATGAGTAGCCAGTGAGGTCTCTGTGTGGGCGTGGCTTTCTCCTGAGAATTTTGGGATATACCGCGTTATTTCCCAATTGGAGAAGAGAGACTTGACTCTCAGTCTCTTGAAGTCCGTCTACTGACAAGACCAGATGACAGCATGCTGATGGATCCTGCTTCCTGGAGAATGGAGGAGCCAGAGAGGAGGTCACAGGGGCTTTCCTTAAGGAAACCAGACCTCTGGGACTGGAGAAGCCACAGAGAGACTCCTGCCAGCACGGAGATGCTCTCACCACCAATGAATACTGCTGATAGACCCTGTACCTTGGAAATGAGGAGCCACAGGCAGACCCTGCCAGTGCCAGGACGCCTCTACTGCACAAGTTTTGTGAGTCAGAAGGAGACTTTATAGATTGGGATCAAACATGGGCTAATATCAGACTTATGACTTTGGACTGGACTGGGTTGGGATGCTTTCTCAATGTTACATTCCTCCTGTATATAAACTTGCCCCTTATATCCATATATGTGTCTATGAATTCGTTTTTCTAGTCTACCCAGAATAACACAATATTCAATTATTAAATAGTTCCTATGACCTTGTTTTGGGTTGATACATTCAGTGCAACTTAAACTTTTTTTCTTCAGCATTATTGGTTCTTGCTCATATGCTACCTTCTGAAATGGTGTGACCTTGATGAGATCTTTTTGGCACAGTGACTATTCCTTGCATTTTCTTTTGATACTTCCTGCATCATTCAATAGTTTGCCCATAGAATACTTCACTATTACAACTTGAAACTATAATATTGTCCTTAGCTCTTTTAGTTTAAGATATGTTAAGCATGGTTTTCCCTTACTAGCTCTAGGACTTTGTCTTCTCAAACTGCTCTTTGAAAATTTCCGTTGAGTTCTTTGATTTCATCCTTTCTGTCTTATGACTTAGCTTCTCTATGATTCAGAGCAAGTTTCAAATTCTCTTCTGAAATTCATTCAGTTCTTTTCTTTTTCTGTGACCCTTTGCTTTCTTTATGAATGAGGTTCTTGATGTCTCTTCCATCAGGTCATCAGGTCTTCTGTCATTAGTGTTCAACACATCAAATCTGTTCTTGATATGTTCACAAATTTTATGTTGGATAGACTCACTGTCATATTTTTTGGCTGTCATGAGCTTTTACATTTTCTCCTCAGCTTTATCCTGAATGTACAAATGAGAAATTGGTCGTCTATTCCACAGTCAGTCCATAGCCTGGTCTTAACTATAAATTTTGAGCTTCTCTATTTCTTCTTCCAAGAGACTTACTGAAATTGATTTCTGTGTATTCCACCTGGAAGAGTCTGTGTGCTTTTTTGTGTTGTTGAAAACAGGTATTTTCTATTTTCTATAAGCAATTTGTTGATTTTTCAAAATTCTATCAGGAGATTTCAAGTTTGATTTCAATCACCAACTGTATATTTTTCAACTATTGTTGAAGGATTCTTACTCTTTCTTTGTAACTTGTGTATTCCAATCACCAATAATTATTGATGCATCTTGCTTTCCTGTTTGATCAATTTTCCACTGAAATAATTGGTAGAAGTCTTCAATTTCTTTTTCACTAGTCTTTATTATTGGTTCATAAATTTGAATAATAGTTGTATTGATTGGATTTCTTTGAAATCAGCAGAAATAATCCTGCCACAGACAGCACTGATTTTTTGACCAGGCATGCTACACCATTCTTTTGGATTGTGTTGTTCCTGGCATAGTACGTCATATGATTTTCTGATTCCCAATGGCCAGTACCATCTGTTTCAGCTCAGTAATGTCAATGATATTGATTCCTTTGTGTTTCATTTCATTTTTGACCACTTCCCAGTTTTCCTAGATTCAAACTTGGCACATTCCAAGTTTCAAGCCTTAGTAGATCTTTGTAGCTATCTCTTCTTACCTTGAGTAGTGTCCCATTTGCAAATGAAGATCCCTAAGGTTCCCCTCCCACAGTTTTTACCTGACTCATAGCATCAGGGTCAACTCCACTCTGAAAAATCAGCTCCTCCTCCGTCACATTTCAAGTTCCCAGCTTCCCACAAGGGTCCATACTTCCCCACTCTCTCTCTCTGAAAATCTTCTGCTTCCCTTCACTAGACCCTCAATCTCTGACAATATTTCAAAGCTAAACATAAGGTTTTCAGCAGCTCCTGCCTACAAAGGGAGGAGCTGAGTCCTTCTTAGTATGCTCTTAGTTGAGAAGCTCTGCTGAAACCTCTTTACTGTTGGCATTTGAAAGAGAAGTTACATAGCTTTGAGCATCACATCAACACACAAGTCACCACAGTGTGACATACTGACAGAGAGTTTATAGCTAATATTTTCCAGTCTTGCTTTAAAAGTCTGTATCATCCTCAAGGCTGAATAAGGAAAGAATTGATGCATTTGAATTTTAGTGCTTGCAGAGAATATTGAAGGTATCATGAACTGACAAAAGAGTCAACAAATCTGTCTTGGATTAAGTATTGCCAGCATGCTCCTTAGAGGCACGGATGGCCCAAAGTCATCTCACGTGCTTTGGTTCAATTCTGTGGATGGTGTGGCATTGGGCAGTGTTTCATTCTGCTATACACAGGGTCCCTATGAATCAGATCGGACTCAAAGTCAACTAACAACAGCATCCTTAAGGTTAGCAAGGTATCTGACAATGAAAGTACAATTCCAAAGCTTTATGATTGTTACTTAAGTCCTGATCCATCTGCAATTAATGTTTTCTGTGTTGTGTGACATGCAACTCTATTCATTTAATTTTATACGTATAGCAATTTATCACTCACCATTATTTACATATGTTGTCCTTTTCTTATTAAGTTGTTCTGCATCGCTTTGAGTCACATCAGTGTGTCGATTTCTAAGCTTCCTATTCGATTGGCTAGTTCATCTATCTTTGCACTGCTACTACAATGTCATTCATTTGAGCTTCATACTAAATCTTAATATCAATTAGGGCAGCTTCTCTCCTTTCTCCTTCATCTTTAGAAAAGGTTAGGTTCATCTTTTTATTTTTGACTATCTCATATGCATTTTAGAATAAATGTTGAAATACCATGAAAAAGCCTTTTGCAACAATTTTTAGAGAGCAAAATTTTAGAATAAGTATTAAAGTTTATTGCCTATATTGGATACTTTGCTATCTCTTTAAGTTTATTTTAACATACTTTCATGAACATAATTCCCTAAAAACTTGCATGTCTTTCAAAATATTTATTCCTAAATATGTTAGCATTTTATTACTGTTATAAACTTTAAATAAACATACATTATAATTGTTACTGTTGTATTAAAATGCAATTAACTAAAATGCTACTTTTACAAAGACAGGCAAAAGTTATTGACACTACGCCTTCAATTTATATATGCCTGGGTATACTTTAACAAAACATATTTAACCATATCTTTGAGATCCATGTGTGACTGCAGATGAATTCTCTCAGTAACTATGAGTTTTATTCTCCTTAGGGTGCCTTAGACATTTTTTCCAAACAAACTTTTGAAACATAAAGAAATGATTTTGAGTTTGGAGCTAATATCAAGTGGTTACCAAAACAAAATGGGCATCTTTCTGCATTATGGACACTTTGAAACATGATTGCAGGAATGCTATCCTCCATACAACAACCAATTTTAGACTTAGCAAGAAGTTTACGTAAGGCTGGGAAGATTTCAAAGACCAGTTGAGACAAGTAAGACTTCAATAAATGGACAAACTAGCTGAAGTCCAAACGTTGGTGAAAAAAGATTGAGAGATTACCATTGATGTGATAACTACAGAAACTTAATATATAAAACTTTTGTATATGCTGCGAAAGCATAAATATGTGTTTGATTGGCTGAGTCTCAGTGGCATAGTGGTTGAGTGCAGGTCTGCGGCCCATGGGCTTGGCAGTTCAAATCCAGCAGCAGCTCTCCAGGAGCAAGGTTGGGTAGCTCCCATGACCACCAGAGGGCAGTGATACCCCAAAAAATGTGTTTGACTAGCTCATAGTGCTTCCTGTAGGAATATGGAAACATTTGCAATATTGTGGGAATTGCCAAAAATGTACCAGAAGGACATGCTGTTGAAAAAATGATGCCCTATCTCCTCCAAATATCAACCAAACAAAACTGAATGCCCATTGTCTTGCCAAACAAAGTTGCCATAAACCCTCAATAAGTGAAAGCCACAGCACCAGTGACTTGCAATAAAGTAAAGGCTGATGGAGTGAGGCATACTTGCGTAATGTTTAGTAAGATCACTGGGAGTGGACATCTTTTCCTTGACGTGATTGAAATGAGTCCCTCTCATGTTTCCCCAATTAAAATAATATATGATGTATTTTCTGTATGTTCCTTTTGGCTAATTAAGGAAACAAACAAGCAAAAAAAAACAACAACCCAAAAAAATGAAACAACTTACCGTCTTTCAGTTGATTCCAATTCAGAAAGACCATATAGGACAATGTGCAGCTACAGCCTCAGTTTCTCAAACTAAATCTTTGGGGCAGAAATGTCTCATCTTTCACCTCCAGAACTGCTGGGAGCTCTCAACCCATCACCTACCAAACTACAACAGACTGTTTTAACCATTGTGAAATCAGTGCTCTTGATCATTAAGACCATGGTCCTATAGTCATGACTTGGTCAGAGTTCTTTTTTTCCCATAAACGTGTTTTCATTTATATTAAATATTGAATCAATGAGTATTAAATATTGAATCCATGAGATTACATTACACTCTTTTCTTTAATGGTTAATGAGGTACAACATATTAGTAGATTTAAAAAAAATATTAGATTTTCTAATATTAAACACCATTGCCTTTCTTTACTATATCCAAAATGATCATGTTATATATTATTTAATATGGCATTACACAGAGCTTGCTTTTATTTGGGGTCTTTCTTTAACACCAGTAAAAAGGGTCTTTAATTTTTCAATCTGTTTGACTTACCTACATGATTGCACAGAAGCCATAATGCATGAGTGAGTAACCTCCTTGCCCAATTTTTGCTTTTTTCAATCCCCGGATTTGGTAGTACTTGCTAGTGAAGCCAATTATGCCGGAGACTATTTCAAACAAATTCTCCAATTTAATTCAATATCAAAGGAGAAGTCACATTTTCTACTTTTTAGTGCCTTACTCTTTCTAGTAGCTTTAAAAGAATGTATCTATTTTGCATGCATTTTGTATGCATCAGCACAAAATTTTCTAATGCCTATGAGTATACACACCCCAATTGCTGTTCCTTCCCCAATTCCTCAGTCTGAGACTGTGACAATTCGATCTGCAGCCAATCATAACTTTGTGACACATTTCCTTTGCTTTCCATGTTTTATAATTTAGTCCCTAAGCAGTAAATCCTTTGGATAACACTATGAACTCCTTGTGATGAGTTCTTACCCAGGTGATTTGTCTTTGTCTTGTTTAAGGTTTTATAAAGAGGTCTCCTCAAATTATTTGAATTTGGGGTCTTTTTTTCCATAGTGTTTCTTGAGTTGATGGCTTTTTTCCTATAAACTAGGGGTTGTTTTCTTTGTTCTGTTTGGTTTGGGGTTTAGTGTAGAAACATACCTGTATTCCCCTCATCTAGACTGCATGGGGACTTCTCTGTCAGGAAAAAGCAGGAGTGACATAGATGGGGGAGCAAAGTGGGAGGGGTAGGGCTGAGGGGCTGATATCAAGGACTCAGGTATAAAGGCAAAAAGTTTGAGGATGATGATAGCAGCAGGCATGCAAAGGTGCTTGGCACAATATATGTATGTATGGATTGTGATAAGCTATATATGAGCCCCCAATGAAATGATATTTTAAGTGAAAATGTTTTAGACCCAATTCAATTTTGATGGATTTATGATTCCTGGTGTTGGGAGGTAAGGATAGGGGTGGTCACCAACTGTTGAAAGATGTCAAAGACAAGTGATGGAGCTGGAAACAAGATTCAGTATGAGATTGATAACTAGAAAATGGTGGGAGCCACAGAGTGCCAAGGACATTTTCTGAAAGCCATGCAGAATGCCAGACTTTAATCCCTAGCAGAAGAGTTCTCCCCTGAATTCACTGTAGTTGCAGATGCTAATTACTCCACTGGCAAATCTGAGGACTGCGGTGCAATGAAGAAAGACAACATAGAGACAGACATGGAAATGAATGCCTCCTTGAGCAATCAGCCTTTTTAAAAATGCTGAAGAAGCACTTAACACTCCACAGTCTAGCTAATACAGCTTCTCCAGCATCTTAAAGGTTTGCCTGGGGTTCTTTTTCATGAAAGGAAGGTTGGGGGGGGGGTAGTTTCCTTGCCAGAGATCAAGTGAGAGACTTACACTGCTTACCAGTCTGCTAGTCTCTGCTGAGCACTGGGCAAAAGAACCATCTAAATAAAAGGAATCAAGAATTTCATCAGTACATGACATGCTGTGAAAGGGATTTAGTGGTGTTTTGGCTTTTTGCCCCTTGATTTGGAGCAGCAAAACTGTTCTAACCTTATTATAAATAAAAATTGTTATTAGTGGAGATTATGCAATGAGGCTTGCCAGGTTTTAAAGCATGTGGAGTATTGAAATTCCATGTCTTCTTTTGCTTAATTACATTGGTTGTTTTGTTTGCATTCCCATATACACATGCATCTAAGTAGGACATATGTATCTCTTGTAGAATGTTCTTAAAACTATGAAGGCAGGTTCAAATTTATTTAATTTATAAAGTCGATAAACCCTGCACAGGAATCATTTTTCCAATGCTCTTATCTTCATAGAAGTAACCCATTGCTAATCACCCAATTCTGACTCATAAATCCCAAATTCACTGCCATCGGTCTGTGCTGACTCTTAGCAACTCCCCATAAGACAAGAAGGAATTGCCCCTCGGCATATTTAGACTGAGTAGCAAGCCCTGTCTCCCACTCCTAGGACTCCTCTAAGGGTAGAATTGATTCATAGGTGTATCCAAGGCTGGAATATTTATGGAAGTAGAGGGCCATACTCTTTCTGCCAAGTAGCTGATGGATTCGACATTGGCTTTTCTGTTGGGGCACACCATTGTAACCATTGGTCCACCAGGTTCTATTCACAGAGATACATGTTATGTTGTTAGGTGCCATTGGATCAGTGCCAACACAGCGACCCCATGCACAATGGAACAAACAACTGTGTGGGCCTGTGCCATTCTTGAAATTGTCCCGATGTCTGCACCTACTATCATAGCTATAGCATCAATCTATCTATTGATACAAATACTGAACTAAAAAGATATGTCTGATAAGAGACACAGGGTTCATATTCTTAATTACTTGCTTATGCAATGTTCTGTTCAGATTTTATTTACCTACTTTAGGTTCTATGACTGGAAGCAAATTTAATGTGTTACTGAGGCACATGACCTATTCCAATGTCTTTCTTCCTTCCATCACCACCATCACCAAAATCACATGTTAGCAGAATTATGACAGGGATCATTGAATCTGACCAGTATGGATAATCACTGAAAGAATGCAGACCTCTCATTCTTAAACCTAATTGATACATTGTCATTGGATAGCAAGATTTATTGAAAATGAGTCACTAATCTCAACTAGTAGCCAAACACAGAAGTAGCTCAGAATGTTTCAGTGGAATGTATAAGCTTCCTTCTCTATCCTGGGCAGAGGCAACCAGAAATCCCTCCTAAATATGCTATATAGAAATCAAGGAGCCTGGATTGCATAGTGCCCCTCTAGGGCAGTTCTGTTGAATAGACTCAACAACCCATCACAGCACTGAAAAAAGACATGGGCCTACATGCCCATGTTTTATAACTGTATTTCCAGGTCTACATAGACATATCAAAGGCCTGATCAGATTGAGGAAATGACAAGCCAGCTATATGTGATCTCTTCTGGTTTCACAAGGAGCAAAGACGATCCAGCTCTACATTAATCCAAGGCCAATTGCCCAGGGGCAGGTGCCAGGACTCCATGATCTATCATTCCGTATCTCAGTGTGACACCTGCCATTCCTCCCACAGTACTCTACTTCTCTGGGGAGTTCAATAGTTTGTTGGAGTGGCCCCTCAGCACTCACAGGTAAGAATCACCGATCTGAGGGGTTTCCTATGGAAGCTTAGCGGTTGTACAGCATGAAGAACACAGCTCTGCTGTCTGCAGCAGTTTTTTCAGGTAGGTTGACTTGGTCCACAGCCTTCTCCGCTCAATAAGTGGAAAAATGCAGAAACGCTGTGATCAAAGCTAAGCTTTATACTCCCATGAGTTAGACCAGGATTTAAGGTAAGCGTAATAGCTTTAACCATGAAAGGGTTGTTCATACCATTTCTTTTCTCTCCCGCCTGACAAATAAGAGAAACACGAGAGTCTAGAAGTCACCGTCATTGAAAGCACCACTTCTGAACAACATACATTTTCTTAAAATGGGGAAAAGCAAAGTTCTTATGAGGAAATGAGGCCGGGTTCTATGATTGATCATCTCCTCCCCTAACTTACAGAATAATTTTCACTTGAGACTTAGCAGACATATGCAGACATCTACTGCCTGAACTCATTAAGTAGATGACTTTGGTGAAATTATCTCAACCCTCTGACTCTCAACCTTCTTTTAAAATCTATGAATTAAAAATTTTATCATTCAAGCAAATACTATGTAATATAGTGATTATGAGTATGAATCCCTAAGGCAGAATACCTGAATTTGAAGCTTAACTCCACTACTCATCACGGAGGGACATTGGGTAAATCTCCCTTTCAATCCGTGACTTTCTTCCTCCTTCAGAAAAGAAAGTGTTGCCATATTCATTTCCAAATGTTTCCACTTCGTATAAGCTCCTCTTTCCCCCGCCTATTTTAAAAAATAATTTTACTAGGGGCTCTTACAGCTCTTATAACATTCAATACATCATTTGTATCAAGCATATTTGTACACATTGCCCATATTCATTTCCAAATATTTTCTACTTGAGCCCTTGGTATAAGCTCCTTTTTGCCCCTCCCCCTTTTAAGGAATCATTTTATTGAAAAAAGAAGATATAAAAAGAAAAGAAATTGTGCCTACGTAATTGTAGTGGCCAATGGACAATATATAGAAGTGCTCTGAATGATGCTTGGTATAGTCATAGGCTTCTGTGAACATTATAATAGAATTGTAGAAATAAAAACAACACATTAAAAGTGTGTGGCATGAGGTGGTAATCTTCACCCCTTCAGAGTATTTGATCATTTTCCTGGAAAAAGGTAGACCAAAGGAGAAAGTTAACTGTTAAATAAACACAAACAGTCATGAGTCAGAGTTTGGAGGAAGTCCCCTTCCCAGGTCTTCTTAAGCTGTGTCCTCATCTTTTCATTAGGCTCTCCAGATGGGTGGCATTCACTTTGTCATGTGCCCAAAGTTA
>PVJH01044899.1:0-12734 GCA_004026705.1 Nesogale talazaci | reverse complement strand
TCTGGGTGCTACTTTCACAATACTGTGCTGCTGTCCCCAAAGGAAGACAGGGCCTGGGAGGACCATGTGGAGAGATGGAAATGAAATGACAGTGAAATGGGTTTCTGCAAAGGAGGTGTGATTAGTTTGTTGGCAGACTGAGTCATTGGGATAGAGGTAGGAAACAGGAAAATACTATTGAGGACATATGTGTCAAATATTTTCCTAAGAAACCATCATCCTGACACTTGCATTTATCTCAGATGTATTTGATCACTGGAGGTGACCCTCTCTAGTTTTTGCTTTAGGTTTTTCATTTTCAGTATATGAAACCCAGGATTGGTGAAACTATAGGGATGTGGCACTCACTTAACCTGGTGTCAATTTGAGGATTAAGAGTGTAGGGGTGGAGTCTAGTCAATGAGACCTCTGTGTGAGCATGCCTTTCTCCTGAGAATTCTGGAAAATCTGGCTGTATTTCCCCCTTGGAGGTGAGAGACTCACTGCTTAGTCTCTTGGAGATGCTCTACTGACAAGACACAAGGCTGACTCCCTGTGAGACATTCTGGAGGAGAAGCCACATGGGCTTACACTGATGGAACCAGACCTCTGAAGCTGAAAAAGCCATGGAGAGACTCCTGCCAGTGACGAGGTGCTTGAGAAGCCACAGAGAAGCCCCTGCCAGTGCTGAGATACTTAGAATGCCACTGGATTCAAAGACTTTCTTACCCATTGGCCTGTGATTGTCCTGCATTTGATGTCATTGCATGTGCCTCATGAATCTGAAGGAGATTTTATAGACTGTTTTAGGACATAAGAGCTAATGTCAGACTTGTGGGATTGGACTGGACTGGGTTGGGATACTTTCTTAATGTTCCATTCCTCTTGTATATAACCCTCTTTCTTATATACATATGTGTGCTTTTGAATTTGTTTCTCTAGTCTATCCAGACTAACCCAAGGGGCAATAAGGGGAAGGGTGGGGGTCAAAAAGAACTGATGTCAAGGAGTTCAAGAAGGAAAATAATGTTTTGAAACTGATTGTGGTACCACCTGTATGATACTACTTGTTGCGATTGAACTATAGAATGATATGTGTTCTGTATTACCCACCATAAAATGGTTTTTTAAAAAGGGGAAAAGCTGAGCCCCAGTGGCCCAGTGTTTGTGTGAGGAACTGCAGCCCACAAGGTTGGTGGTTCAAATCCAGCAGCAGCTCTCCAGGAGCCAGGCTGGGTTTCCTACTTCCACCAGGGCAGTGATGCAGGAAAAAAAAGGCGGGGGGCGGGGAATGGTTCCATGGATGCTCAAGTAGGGGAAACACTGAAGATTCTTACTGCTGTTCAAAGACTTCCATGATCCCTAAGTATTAAAAGCACTCAGCCAAGTTTTCCAGAAAATAACTCTAGTAAACTTTGTTTATTTCAGAATCCCTCAAGCTTATTTAACTATGTGTTTTTTTTTTTTACGTATATTACTGAAGTTACAAAAGGAGGACTGGAGTTGGAGAGAGGAATCTGAGTAAGGGAGTCCTTGAGCTGGTGCCGACCCCTGGCAATCTTGGAGCATGTCAGAGTAGAGCTGTGTTCTGGAGGCTTTTTGATTTTCAAAAGGAGATCAAAAGGCCTTTGTTCCAATCAGACACCTTTGGGAGGACTTGACCTTCCAACATTGAAGTCAACAGCCCATCATGTTAACTGTTAACAACAGACCTAGAAAGATGACTTTCCTGGAGTTGATTTCAATATAGATAATAAGATGCAAATGCCATTTAGATTGTTCCATGCCCATTACTTCCATTTCACTTCTATAGCAAAACCTTTACATCTCTACTTCTTCTTTAATGTAACATCAGACATCAAAAAAGTATACTCACTTCCTTCCATCAAGTGAATTCTGACTGAGAGTGATATAAAAAATTATGAAAAGGACAATAGAAAGCCAAAAATATGTTAATACTAACAAACAAAAGAAATATAACACTTAGGGATACAACAGAAGTTGTATCCTTCCCAATTATCCTCCTCCAGTGTATCCTTCCCAATTATACCCTCTAACTTTTATTAATCTTATCTACCCACCCAGAGATGGCCATGGTACTCTCTAGATTTTGTTCTTTATATTCCCATGCAGATCTGAACACTCTTACTATATGTTGGTTGTTTTTGTTAGTGGCTGTCAAATCCATTCTGACTTTGGGCAGCCGTGGCCGTGGCCACACATGTGCACAGCAGAGCTGTCCACAGGAAGTTCAAGGCTACGTGCTTTCAAAAGCAGACTGTCAGGCTTGTTTGCTGAGATGTTTCTGGGTGGTTTCAGCCAACCTTTTGGTTAATAGTTGATCACATAACCATTTAATAACTCAAGGATTTCATGTACTACAATGTAGGATTTACTGAACAATATGCACAGTTTAACATCTTAAAACTATTATACTGTATATATTACTCAATAATTTTCTTCTTTACTTCAGATTATGCTTATGACATTTTTCCATTGATATGTTAGCTGTAGCTAATTTTTATTGTATTATAGTACTATATTCTATTATATGGATATATCAATATGTATTTATTAATACATCCTCTACACATTTATGATGGCTCTCATTTTGCTATTATAAATAATGCTGCAATGAATATATTCATTCAAATCTTGAACAAAGCACACAAAACTTGCTCTGGATTATATGTGTATTAGTATAACATCTAGATAGGAAGATGTGTACATATTTAATTTTACTAGATAGTGCCAAATATCTTTATAAAAATAGATAAAATGAATTCAATTCTATCCATTGATTAATTTTGATATTGTTAACCCACATAATCCTGGCCAAATTAATTGGGTATACATGATTTATCCATCTATGACTAGCCATTTTCTTTGCATATTAATTTTTCCTATTGACTTGTTTAATTTTTCTTTATTGATTTATTAATGTCAGTTGTCAATAATATTATATGAAATAGATGATATTAGTATATCTTCTTGAAAAATGGTCTGTGTTACAGTGGGTTCTCTAGAAGCAAAACCGTGGATATGTAATGATGTGTGTTAAGTGCAGTTGAATTGAGGTTTGATAAACAGAAGCTGGTGAAAGTAGAGGTTGATGAATCCAAGGTCAACAGGTCAGATGATTCCCAGGATTTGCAAACAAAATGGAAGGCTGTTGGTTCATGTCCAAAGAACTGGCAATTGGCAAGTTAGAGGCAGGGTATAGACCCAGAAAAAAAGCAAGCAACCTTTCCACAGCATCTATTTATATAGGAAGCAGGTCACACCCCAAGGAAACCTCCTTTTAATTGCATCACAGCTGATTGGCTGCTCAGAGCAGAATCCACCATAGAATTGATTATATTACATTGGGTCACATCATGGAAGAATGATTGAGGCTAATGGTCCAGTCAAGTTGACACAAAATGTAACTATCACATGGACTTTTCAATTTTTGGAGGTGCCTTTACTAGCATGTTTTGAATTATGCTATAATCTCTATTCTCATTAAATCTAATCACTCAAACCATGGTATTTTAAATGGTCTCATATGCATATGAAAGTTGGACAATGAATACAGAAGACTGAAGGAGAATTAATCCATTTGAATTGTGTTTGGCAAAGAATATCAGAAGTATCATAGACTGCCAGAAGAACAAACAAATCTGTCTTTTTGAAGAAGTACAGCCAGAATGTTCTTAGAGGCAACGATGACAGGACTCCCATGTATTTTGATGATGCTATCAAGAGAGATGAGTTCCTGGAATAGGACATTATGTTGGTAGACTATCAGTGAAAAAGAGGAATATCCTCAACAAGATGGATTGATCCAGTGGCTGCATCCATGGGTTCCAACCTAACTACGAGTGTGACGATGGCACGAGACCAGACTGTGTTTCATTCTGCTGCATGTAGAGGGCTACTAAGTCAGGACTGACTCAAGGGCACCCAACAACCCATAGCAATCACATTCACATTTTGCTCTGTGCTTTTTAGGCTTAGTTAGGAAATTCTTCCCACTTCTCAGGTTGAAAAGATATCTTTCTCTATTTTTTAAAAGTTGTAAAGCTCTTATTTTTATATTTAGATCTTAATATACTTAGAATTGATTTTTATTTGTGCTGTGAAGACACCCACTATTTCCCATATGTACAGACAACTGTCATAGCTTCACTAGTTGAATAGCCTATCATTTTCCACACAGAATCTGCCCTGTTGCCTCTGTCATATGGGTCTTTTCTGTCTCACATTTATTATGTCATTACACTGTTTGTTTATATACAGGTAGGATACTGTACCAGTTTCTATAGTTTTATAATACATGAGTTTCTGTTATGGTATATTTATTGCATGCACAGCCACAATTAAGAGTCTTATTGCATCCCTCCCCTTAGCAATATAATTTTACTGCTCAGTCCATCAAGAAGTGGAAGCTATTTCTCCACCCTTTGAATAGGACTGGCTTTGTTATTTGGTTTGGCTAATAGACTGTGGTAGAAATACGTAGGCTTTAAGCCTGGGTTTCAAGGAACAATACATGCTTCCAACCACTTAGAACCCTGCCTCCAGGATGAGAATAAGCCCAGGCAAAATCTGAGGAGTCCCCTGGGTAGTTTCAATGTTAGTAAACTGTATTTTAAGCAAATGGTTCAAGAGTTGAGTTTATCTAAAAGTAACTCAAAAGAAAGGCTTGATGATCTTCCTTCAAAAAAGACATAATTGAAAACTCTATTGAACACGGTTGCATGCTGACACGCATGGGGTTAAATGCATTAGAACCAGCTTGACAGCAATGCTTTTCAATATGCTGAAGGATGAGTAATGACATGGGCAGAGGATAAGTGAATGCAAGCTGGGACCATCTTAAATTAGATTTGTCCAGCAATCAACTTGCCAGCTATTCATATGAGTGAGTGTAGTCCTGTCTCCAGACATGGTCCATATCACCTGCACTGCCAAATCAACCTACAGACTCATAAACCCACACAACAACTTATTGTGCTACACTTCTGGTTTCACGGTTGCTTGTTCAGCAGCATAATTGTGTCAGAGTTAATTGTGATACAGGGTAGGTCTCAGACCTGTTATACTGATCACAACTATGTTAGTTGATTGTGGCCTTATGTATTTCTCCATATATGTTTTAGAATTTATTTTTTAAAAATCTATCATCAAGTTTAACCCTTTAATTCACTAATCCAATTTCATCCTTGTGTTATCTTGGTAGAATAGAGAAACAAATCCACAGAAACTCATCTGTATATAAGAAAGAGTTTTAAATAAAATATAAGTGTACATTAAGAAAGCATCCCAACCCAGTCTTGTACAAGTCCATAAATCCAACATTAGCACATATGTCTAGCACTAATCTATAAAATCTTCCTCACACTTGCAAAACACACGCAATAATGCCAATATAGGAGGAAAGCTGAATCAGTGAGCATGTAAGCATCTCAGCTTTGGCAGTGGTCTTAATGCAGCTTCAACAGCACCCAGCGCTACATTAGAGTAGGTCCATGTGGTTTCTTTTCAGGGATGTCTCACAGGAAGTGAGCCTTGCCAGCTGAGGCAAAGAACTATCGAAGACAGCTGCACAGTGGCCTTACCATCAGAGAGCAAGAGACCAGAGAAAAGGAAAGACTAGGTTCATGGAGCCATTTATCTCTCCACCCTTCAATTAATGTGTTTATCTGCCAGGTTGTCACAATAAGCCTTAACTGTCACAGTCCTCTAGGATAGCATCTCTTGTACCATAGAATCCATCCCATGATTCCACTTCAAATGTGATCCTTAAAGGTAAGAAAAGTTGATGCCTTCTGTTGTTTCATTTCTAATGAGGTGTTAATATGATTGTATTTGCCTTACTATATCACAACAAATTAGAATGGTTATAAAATTAGGGCTTCTATCATCAGGTCAATAAAAGTATTATATGAACTGAATGCTTTAACCAAAGCCTAAACTTTGTTAGTCACACTATACATATTTTCTTGGCTACGTTCACATCTTTGGTGTAAAGAGTGGGTCAGAATTTGCAATTATACAATCTTACTTACATTTCATATGTGTTTCCAATGTTGCACTCATCAGTATGTATATTATCCTATACATATATTAGCCTAATTAATTAGCTTAATCATTTCTACTATTTATAGTTAATTACATTATTACATTATTTAAATACATTATTACATTATTTATATATTTATACACTATGGGTAGTTCTCCTTCTTCTCCACTGTTAGATGCTGAGGATTCTGCTCAACTCATAACAATCCTGTGCACAGCAGAACGACACATTGCCCCACACTGGGCCATCCTCACAATTGTAACCTTGGACCCCACTGCTGCAGGCATTGTATCTGTC
Source organism: Nesogale talazaci (assembly GCA_004026705.1). Taxonomy (NCBI): domain Eukaryota; kingdom Metazoa; phylum Chordata; class Mammalia; order Afrosoricida; family Tenrecidae; genus Nesogale; species Nesogale talazaci. Next base: position 6,391 of record PVJH01044899.1, on the reverse strand, counting down.
CACCACCTGATGTGTTTCCATTTTCTCTGACCCTTTGTTTTACCAAGAATAATGTCCTTTCCCAAGCACTGATCTCTCTTGATAGTGTGTCCATGTGAGACAGAGTTTATCATCCTTGCTTCCAAAGAGCATACTTTCTGGCTAGGCTTCTTCCAGAGCATGCTTTGCTCTTCTGGGAATTCATGACACTTTCCGTGTTTCTTGTCAATACCATCATGCAAATGTGTTGATTCTTCATTGTTCATTCCGTATTCTCCGTACAACTTTCACATGCATGTGAAGCAATTGAAGATACTATGATTTGAGTCTGGTGTACCATACCCCGCAAAGTGGTATCTATGTTCCTCCACACTTTAATGACATGTTGTGCACAAATCTGCTCACTGCAACAGTCATTTAATTTCTTGACTATTGATTGTAGATCCAAGCAAGATGAAATCTTTGACAGCTTCAATTTTTTCTCTATTTATCACAATGCTGTCTATTGGTTCAGTTGTGAAGACTTTTATTTCTTTACATTAAGTCTTCATATTATCCCAACTAAGGGTTGTAGTTCCTGATATATCAGTAGTGCTTCCAATCTTCCCCATTTCCAGCAAGCATGGCTGTATCTGCTACAAATTACAGGTTGTTCATAATCCTTTCCTCTAATCTTGATGCCTTTATATCGTTCACTTTTTCAGATTACTGAGTCAGCATACAGATTGAGTATGAGTAGTGAGAGGATAATACAACTGTACCTTACAACTTTCCTGATTTTCTACAATGTCATGTTGCCTGGTTATGCTCAAATGATCGGCTCTTGGTCCAAGTACTGGTTCCTTCAGCATAAGACTGGGCTACATTAGAGAAACAAATTCATAAACACACATGTGTCTAAGAAAGAACTTTATATGCAAGGGCAATTGAATACGGAGAAAATATCCTAGTCCAATCCAAGTCAAGTCCATAAGTTCAATACTAACTGACATGTTCTATACCAATCTATAAAGTCCTCTTCAGACCCACAAAGACATGCAATGACACTGAATGCAGGAAAATCACAGGCCAGTGAGTGGGAAGTCTTGCGGATCCAGTGGCATTGTAAGCATCTCAGCGTGCTTTCTCTGGCTCCATCAGCCTCTCTCCATGCGTCTTGTCCACAGGGATGTCTCTCAGGGAGTGATTAAAGAGAGTGTATGCCTTTCTCCTCCAAAGAGGAAATACAGGAGTTCCCAGCATCCCCAGGAGAAGGCCATGCACACACAGAGGCCACATTGGCTATATCCTGATTGACAGGCTAGACTCCACCCCACACTCTTACGCCTCAAAGTGGCACCCAATTATGTAACTGCCACAATTGTCAAATACTTTTAGTTAACTTGGACCCATAATCAGTGCCCATGGAAGTAGCAACAAAGGTATCATAGAATATAGTACATTGGGCAAATCAGCTGCTCTTCCTGAAAACTTCTGCCTCCTTTTCCTGGGTTCCATTCCAGGGATTGCTCCTTCTCACATCATTTTTCATCTGGGTGGAAATGCCAGTCCACAAATCTCCTTTCGCTAAGAAATATCCTCGAGAGTCCCTCTCAGGAAATCTTGAGGTCCTGATAGGAAGAGTAAAAATAGCATGACCAGATTCATCTCATTGTCACCACACACAAAGAACTGTGCCCATTAGGAAATTAGTTACACCTCTCTAGATACCCCAAGCAACTCTCTTTGTTGTCTCACTCCATGTCCTTCCACTCAGTATCTCTTCTGCTTAAATTAGCCACTTGCAACTTCTATTATTTGCAATCAGAGAAAGACAAACCCGCACAATGTACATATACTGCACTGGCCTGTGTTCACGATAATGAGAAAAGCTAGGGTGCCTGTATTTCAAATACTAGTAGGGTCACCCATGTGGATAGGTTTCAGCAGCACTTCCAGATTAAGACAGAGGAAAGCACTTGTGACCCACTTTTGAAGATTAGCGAATGAAAACCCTATCTATAGATGACAGCAGATATAGCTATAGATGACAGCTTGATATAGTGTTAGTGGATGAGTCCCTAGATTGGCAGGCATCTGAAGTTCACCCTGGCATTGAGTCTGGATGTATGAGTACCTTCATGACTGCAGAGAGGGTGAAAGATCCTTCTTACACGGGTCACCAATAGTCGGAGCTATTGATGGCACCTCCCAGCATCAATTTTCCTTTGAAAATCCCAAGAAAAGGCCGAACTCTCTTCCTTGCAAATAAGTGGGTGCTGGAGTCACTGGGAGGAGCCCCGGTGGCATAGTGGTTGCATGTTGTGCTGTTAACCACAAGGCCAAGGGTTGGAAATCAACAGCTACCTCTGAGGGAGAAGGGCGAGGCTTTCAACTCCCATAAAGCATTGGTCTCAGAAACTCAGAGAGGCAATTCTGCCCTGTGAGTTAGCATGGACTCCATGGAAGTGAGTTTGGCGTTCGGTGCTGTGTCACTGAACTGGAACTCAAAACTGCAGAATTTCTTGAATTATCCTGCAAAGTAGTGTTGTTTTTAGCAAATTCGTCTCTCTCAGGAACTCGTGGAATAATTGTGAATAGTCCCTCAAACAAAAGGCCCTACCTTCCTCTACAGCTGAGTTTTGCTCCTTTCCCACAAGCTTGTCTTCATAGCAGCTTTCTCTTAAATCGAAGGGCTCTTTCTATGAATGGCAGAGCTGTGAGCTGTTTTCGGAGTCAGGGTAGACTGAGTCAAGCTGGAGGCTATACCCGCATCCTTTTACATCCTAAGCAGGAGGCCCGGAGCTGAGCAAGACAGATAGGGGCTTGAGGGGCTCTCTCCAGCTTGAAGAGAATTCTGCTTCTTTTCTGCACTTAAAAACAAAGCAGAATATTTCACCGCTCTCAAGTTAATTCTGACTCGTAGTGACCCTATCAGACAGAACAGAACTGTACATGTGTGTTTATGTGACTGTTAGTCTTGACAGGAGCAGAAAGCCCCATCTTTCTCCTGGTAGCTTTTCCGCAACTCTTGGAATTATTAGGAGGAAAGTTCCCTCTTAAGGACCAGTTGAATAATTGCCCATTACCGATCAAAACCTAAATACATTTACAAAGGAAAGAAAGTTAAAAAATAAAAGAGTTCTAGGCAAGTGGAACCATTTTGAGTCCAATCCACTAAAAGCAAAACCAGTTTCAAGGTATGCCTAATTTTTAAGCTTATCCCATGCCAGTACCCCTCTTTTTTAACCAAAAATCTGTGTCAGCTTTATGCAAGTGACATTGTCTTACATTTGGTGGGCTTGTTTAATTTATTAGCATTTGATTGCATATGTACGAAAGGCTTCAGAAAGTTAGTGGGGAAGTTTCTTATCTTTTAATTCTGCTTTTTCCATGAAATGTTTTTGAAACCCCCTCCTATTTGCTTATGTGCCCTTGCTTCCTTACGATCTACAATGGTCTATGTTTAGGAAGGATGTTGTTAGTCCTAGCCTGCTTCCCTGAGTCAGACTCCCTCGGATATCGTGCTGTGGTAATTTGATGCTGACTTCTGACATAAATGCTTGTGGAAGGTGGCTATAGACTCACTGGGCAAAAGCAACTGCTACCAGCGAGAGCTGTGTTTGAACAAGGACATAAGAACTGGAGGTCAGAAGATGCTCTTTCAAGTGTAAGTCTTTGGCTTCCTACGGAAAGAGATTAGGACAAAGTCATGTCCAACCACCATTATTTTACTTTTATGAGCCCCAAGAGCCTTTTTGAAAGATGGCATGATGGCAGCAATATGTAGGCTCTCTTGCTGTCTTTTTGAACAAAGACAGCTCACCGATTGTCTTCAAACCTGTTTTATCTTCCATTAGGATATTGTTGTTGGGGTACATTTTTCATTCAAAAATATCCTGAGTACTAAGTCAGTGCCTGACATTCTATTGGATGAGGTTCATGAGAGTGATGGGAGAATCCACATTCAAGTTGGATGAACAAAACTTGCCAAAGACATAATTTCTTCTGCAAATTAGGTTAATTATAATATAATGATAAATAAAAATCATAATCTAATGATACAGGGGGTGGTCATATACTTGATGTCAATTTCATGATTGGGAGTGTAGGGGTGGAGTCTTGCCTGTCAGTCTGGAGATGTCCAAGAGGCCTCTATGTGGGCATGGCTTTCCCCTGAGAATTCTGGGAAGTCTCACGGTATTTCCCAATTGGAGTAGAGAGACTTGACTGAGTCTACGAGAGAAGGACTACTGACAAGATGAGATGACAGCATGCTGATCAATCCTGATTCCTGGAGAATTGAGTAGCCTGAGGAGAGGCCACATGGGCTTACCCTGATGGAACCAGACCTCTGGGACCAGAGAAACCACAGAGAGACAGACCCCTGCCAGTGCTAGTATACTTCTACGCCAGCTGGATACACAAGACTCTGCACCCACTGGCCTGTGATTGTCCTGGTGTCATTGCACATGCTTCATAAGTTAGAAGGAGACTTTATAGACTGCTATCACACATATGGGCTAATATCAGACTTATGACTTTGGACTGGACTGTGTTGGGATGTTTTCTCAATGTTCCACTCCTCTTGTGTATAAAACTTTCCCTTATATCCATATGCATGTTTATAAATTTGCTTCTCTAGTACACCCAGACTTACACAATAAATAGAAGCAGTTATCACTTTCATGGCACAGGGACATTCTAGGAATGAGGCAGTATGCTGCACAAATAACTATGAAGGGGTTTATGAAATTATTGGAAAGGGCCATGATATGCTTATTCTATATTTCAAGAACCTTTTTTCTAGCCCCTTCACATAATCCTCTCAGCAAGAATATAATGTCAGCTAGGCATTCATTACAGAGGAAACCATGAGCATCAATCATTTGCTCAGACCATTCCTTGTTATCTCTTTATGATTCTATCAGGCCTCTGTCCCTTTCCTTATCTTGGAGCTATTTTACAACTCTGTAAATTGCAGACATTTGATAGCAATGCAAAATAATATGTTCCTATAGACAGACTAATACTTGTATTTGCTATTTAGATGTAAGGAACCCAGTTGATCTTTCCTATTCTTTCTGCTGCCCCTCCCCAGAGAAAAAACCAATTATTCTCTCATGGAAAGTGCATCTCAGCATTTCTTAATGTAATTATTATTTTTCACTTCTTGGAACTGATCTAGCACTTTAATATTTACCTCATTTCCTTGTTTGCAATGAGTTAAATGAAATCTTCACCATGTATTCATTTTGTATTAGGTGAGAATCTTAATTTTATTGTTGAAAAGGAATTGTATCCCTTCATGGGATTATAAGTCTCATTCGACAGATGAGGATTCTCAGACTCAGAGATATGGGACTTGCTCAGAACCACCTACTGATCAAAGGACCCAGCACTGTCTGGTGCCACAGCCTATAAGCCTCCTTCCAATTGTGCACCTGCTCAGAGCTAGGCACATGCTAGTGATTCAGCAATTACGGTGGTCTCTGTGATGATGATGATTCTATGTGATTATGAAATATGAATGAATTAACCTTTGCTTGCCAAAGTCTAATTAAGCTTCCTGCCAAACCCTGAAAAAATAAAAAAGAAAGAAGAAGGAAAAAGGAAAAAGAGAGACAGATTGCAGTAACTGCAAGAGAGGAATTATCCTTGAAAAACTATTTAGAAAAAAACAAGTTCTCAATTTGCACTGGAAGGGGCATTAAGAACAAGGCTGCAAATTAAAGCAAATAACTTGCAAACATATATCCTGAAGCCTCAATTACTATCACTTAGGGAACAAGCGAGGAGTCAGGATTATAGCACCGACTTGCACATCTGTTAGCTGTGTGGCAAATGACAACAGCACCCATTCTAATCTGACGATAGCTCCATTGTTCCGCATGTGGTTTCCATTGGCCTTACATTGATTCTGTGGTTCTTAAAAACAAAGCAATAAAGCAATTTTCATCTAGTAGGTTTGGACTCAGGCTGTCCTGTGTGTAGTGTCAGCGTTTGGTTGAAGTATCAGAAAACTTTCTTCCATCCCTCTCAGGTGGACGCTAACCTACAGCCTCCGACCTCCAACCATCCAAGCATCCAACCTCCAGCCTCCCCAGCCTCCAGCCTCCAACATCCAACCTCCAGGAGAGTGGGCTTGCTAATCATTTCCAACACCCAGCCCTGGCTCATGAACTAATCCATATTTGTAGGCTACATTCCATCGTTTGTGTGCTGCTGACCACACGCCGATCAGACTCCTATGACTCTCTGTGACGGAGTAGAACTGCCCATGGGATTTCCTTGGCTGTTATCTTTAGGGGAGCACAACTTCAGGTCTTTCTGCTGCATTGTAACCAGTGAGTGTGACAGGCCAACTTTTTGTCAACAGGCTACATTGTAAACTCCTTTATACTTTGAGCCCCTCTCCACCCTTTTGTTGCAC
>PVJH01044898.1:0-12706 GCA_004026705.1 Nesogale talazaci | reverse complement strand
TGGCATTCCATGAACAAGGAATATCTTTACTCACTGGGATAGTGCAAGGCTCCAAAAATTGATAATCTGGAAGTTTATTATGAGAGCGATGATATATGACAAGATTATGGAAGAGCAATTGTATGGCCAGAAATAAGATCAGAAAGAAATGTACCAAAAGGGAAACCTAGTGTCTGTGCCTGGTGGGCTCATCCCTCTCTTCCTGCTTTCCACAATGGCAGGGTGGCTCTGCCGGTGGACTCTGGAGTCCAGTGGCTTGGGTTCTCATCTGAGCTCTGCCAGTTCCTGGTAGTGGGACTCTCAGGTCTTAGTTTTCGAGTGAGGATAATTCCTGAGAGTCTTTCCCTAGGACTACTGAGACATTGAGGGCAGTAATGAGGGCAGAATGTTTCACTCTGGTTCTGTCACATTAAAAGTCCTCTACAAATGCTATTTTTATTCATCATAACAGGAAAAAATGATACTTAAAGAGTTAAGTACATTAGAACTGGTTCATCCATGTTTGAGATATACCCCATCTCCCCCTGTTCAATCGGTCCTTGGGTTATGAATGTCTAAATTCAGACAATTTTTACTTGCCCACTAATTCTATGAAAATTTACTCTCACTTTGAAATGATTAAGCTAACCACTGCTCTAGCAAATGATTCGTCACAATCCCCTTCACCTGCTATACACACGGCTTTTAAAACATTTTAAGGGCTTCAAGACTGTTCTTACACTATTGTAAGATATATATATATATACCTGTTTCAACTTATCAAAAATTGGAGCAGAGTTTGCCTGCACAGGACTCTAATTTATTCCTTTATGTGAGTTGCATCTTCCAGGTACTTATTTACTGATTGCAGGATATTTCTAGTCTCTCAAGGTGCAATTAAATTTTCTTTGTTGGGGGCTGAGCCCCGGTGGAGTAGTGATTGAGTGCAGGACTGTGGCCCACGGGCTTGGCGGTTCAAATCCAGCAGTGGCTCTCCAGGAACAAGGCTGAATAGCTCCCACGACCACCAGAGGGCAGTGATGCCCCCCCCCAATTTTTCTTTGTTGTTTAAAACAACAACAATATAAACAAGGTACATGCTAAGAGGCCATAAGTGTATTCGACCCTCTGTACTTTAACGTGCTGACCACACCAATCAGATTGAGACAAGAAGTCAGACCTACCGGCTTTTGCCATGTATTCTCTCTAGTTGGCAGACTTGGATCACCCCCCCCCCCCCACCTCCAATCAAAGGGAGAAAGTGAGTAATATGTGTCTCTGTCTTTTTCCTGATGGTGGAGGGAGCCCAGAAACTACAGACATGGTTGTTTTAGACTCCAAATGCTAGAGGGTCGTTAGTATTCTAAGAGATCTCCTGTGGCATCAAGACTCATTTAATACAAGAAATATCATTTTACAAGTGGCAACATAATTCTTTAAGTCTTCATCAACAAAGGTAGTGTTCTGTCCAAAACGAAAGTATACTGAATTGTAACAAGAAAAATTAAAATTAAAAATAATTTTATTGGGGGCCCTTATAGTTCTTATAACAATCCATTCATCAGTTGTTATTGAGCATATTTGCACACACGCTGCCATTGTCAGTTTCAAAACATTTTCTTTCTATGTGAGCCCTTGCTATCAGCTTCCCTCTTTTTCTCCCTCCCCCACCTTCCCACCCTCGTGAACTTTTGATAAATGATAAATTATATTCTGTTCATATCTTACACCATCTGCTGTCTCTCTTCACCACATTTCTGTTGTTCGTCCTCTTGGGAGGTGGTGGTTTATAGCTGGATCATCTTGATCGTTTCCTCCTTTCTCCCTCCACTTTCTCCCTACCCTCATGGCATCGCTACTCGCATTATTGTTCCTGAGGAGTGTCTCTGTCCTGGATTCCATGTGTCAAGAGCTCTTATCTGTACCACTGAACGTGCTCCAGTCTAGCGAGATTTGTAAGGTGGGACTGGGGTCATGATAGTGGGCGGATGAGAGGGGGAGAGGAAGCATTAAAGAACTAGAGGATAAGTGTTGTGTGTGTGTTTACAATCAATTTTCAAAGAAGACTCCATCTTTTATGTTTGCAGTAAAACTCATATTCATGAAACCATTCCCAAAAGTGGAAGAAAGAATTGGGAAATCATGTCACTGTAGAGGCTGTGACGGTGCCTGTCGAGTTAACTCCAACTCTTGGTGACCCCGTGCAAAATAGAACGAAGCACGGCCTGCTCCTGCGCCAGTTTGAGCCCCTTGAGTTCATCCCGGTCTCAATGCAGTCTGTTGAGGTTCTTCCTGTATGAGGAATCTTCCCCATCCCCCTTGTGTTAGTGATTTGCATGCACGAGCAAATGATGCCACTTCACCAGAGTCATGAGAAAAAAACGTGGCCTGAACTTTTTACTTTAAGGTTGCAAGTGCTCACATTTTGTAGGGACTATTTATATGTGGAAACAGCATTTCTGAGTCAAGGTCTGTGGTAGAACATTCGGTGCGTTGTTTGAAATCGTGCAGAAACATAAATGAATATGTTTATTGTGCCTTCTATTCACTCTTCGGGCAGCAGTTTATGTTTTTACACCTGAGAGCTTACATAGTTATCTCTAGTCAGGCTTGTCCACATCCACCACCACATCGACCCAGACCCACCCAGAGGTGGAGAGCCGGTCTTAGAGCACATCCTGCGTGTCTCCCTGCTGCTTCCTAAACCCACATTGCCCCACCATCTGCTCATCGGATTGGCAGACCACTCCCCACTTTTAAGTTGTTGCATTTTGAGACATAAAAAGCTAACTGTAATAACTACATGGTAGTACTGGAAGTATAGAATCCAGAGAAACCATTATTTCTTTAAAATGTATAGATTCTGTATATTTTTCACATGCTTGTTTCTCACAATTATAATTAAATCATGCATATAATTTTGCTTACTCCCCCCCACACACCAACTCAATAAATTAAAAACAAACTAATCACAACCTGTAATTGAGGATAATGAGGAAAGACAGGGGGTGGGGCAAAAGGAGCATTGAAAGGCAATTAACCCAATTGGACGAGGAGAAAAAGAAAAGGTATTATAGCAGTCGTTACTTGAACTGAATTTTCACATACTGGCCAGAGTTTTCCAGATGGGCAAGAGAAGGCAAAGGCAGAATGTGTGCAGAAGCAAGCAGCATTAAGCAGTATCCTTCAAATCCGAGGTATGTGGGTAGTTAGGTCAGTTGATATTGGAGAGCCCCTGGCAAAAGTCTGCACATGGAACTAGTAGTACATCCTAATGGAGGGCGTGCATAGTAAATCAAGCAGCATGAATTTCATCTGCCAACATTGCACAAAGAGTGTTAATAGGGGCTCAATCCAAATGCACTGGTGACATTGCTATCTTATTATGACAGAGACAGCTACTCGTCTACTTGATCATTGTTCATTTCTTCTAATAGAATCCTAATTTTGCAAAGTGCCCACTTCAATGCCCAACTTCCTTATGGTCTCTAGAAGCAATGGAACCCAGTTTGGATGAATTAGATATAAGCAAGTAGGTGAGGCTATGGAAAGCTTTCCCCACCCTCACATCCTGCCCTGAGAGCTGGCACATAGTTTTCTTATCTTGGATATGAACACAAATTCTGAAGGTGGACCCTCCATCTTGCAAGCATGAAAGATAAAACCACACAACTCTTATTTCCTGGAGCGGATGCACTTGTAGTGGATTGTCTACCTCTTGACAAGCAAAGAGCAGCAGTCTCATTGTGGTTCAGTTACTGAGTTAGGCTTTCTATTCATTCAACTGAATGCAATCGAATCCAATAGAACATCCCTACTTCTTAGAGATTCACAATGAACTTGGCACATTTAAGACAATGAGAAATTCTGTGCATCTTTATTTGACTTAGTATTAAAGTTCATTGATGGCAGAACTCATTTTCCTCAAAATAGGTGCAAGTTTGGAAACTCTATACAAGTTTGGAAAATATAAGCAAGGTGAAAAAAACATATGTGCCAACTATCAGGGGAGAAATAGGTTTCTCAGTAGTCTACAGGAGTTTGAAAAATACTGCTCTTTTACATTGATCCAATTGTCCTGCTGATGACTGGACCATGTACACAGGTATAAAATCAAGGAACAGGAACGGGAATAGTGATCCCAGAAGGGTAGGGAGCAGAGGGGGAGAGGGACTGAGAAAGAGGGAACTGATCGCAATGTTCGACACATAACCATACACCTCTCCACAGTGGGGAGAACAACAGAAAACATGGGGGGAAGGAGACAGCAGTCAGTGTGAGAGATGAAAATAGTGGCAACTTATAATCTGTAGGAGTTATGAGGGTGGGGAAGGGAGGGAGAGAAAAGAGCTGATACCAAGGGCTCAACAGAAAGTAAATATCTAGAAAAGAGTGAGGGTAACATGTGTACAAACATGCCTGATTCAATCGATTGTGATAGAGCTGTAGGAACCCCCAATTAAAGGATTTTTAAAAAGAAGAGAAGATGGCAAGACTTTGCCTCGTGCACTTTCAGTGATGTGATCAGGAGGGACCAATTCCTGGAGTAGGACGTCATATGCATGCCAATGTCGGGAGTCAGAGAAAAAAGGGGAAGACTTTCAATGGGATGGATTGACACAGTGACGGCAAAAATGAACTCACACAGAGCATGAATGACGCACGACCAGATCTTTACACTCCTGTGCGTGGGTTTGCTGTGAATTGCCGCGAAGCTGTCAACAGTTGAATAGATGGTCCTGAGCTCAGGGGTAGCACATTTCAGAGTGAGCACAGTGCTGGACCACCTGGGTTTTTGGGGGTTCAACTGTGATTGTTCAGGGAGAAAACAGCATGCAAGCATTTCGACCAGGGTGGAAAGTAGCAATCGATTTTAGAACCAGGAGCACACTGGTGGCACAATGGTTATGCACTGGTTAGCAGAAAGGTAATGGTTAACTGAAAGTTTGATAGTTTGAAACCACCAACTGCTATGTTGAGAAAAGACCTGGCAAACATTACAGCTTCAGAAACCCTCTGAGGCTGTTCTACTTCATCAGATTAGGTCGCTTATGAGTTGAAATGAACAGCTCACAACAGTTTTACAACCTTTCCATGATACACCACTTTTCTAGAAAGAAGAAATGGAAAAAATATCCCAGAGTCACACACAACGGAGCTTAAATCTTGAATTGGCTTTATTTACTTAGCTCTATGATGTTGGTTCAGTTACTCAACTTCTCTGAGCTTTACTTTCCTCATCAAGTGGCCAGCCGGCTAACAAGGTCTAACCTTGCCTTAAAGGCTTGAAGGTAAACAAGCAGTCATCTAGCTCAGAAGCAACAAAGCTCACATGGAAGAAGCACACCAGCCTGAGTAACCACGAGGTGTCACAGGGATCAGGGATCAGCCATCAAGGAGCTACAATTATATCATTATAAATGAAGGGGAGTACAGATGAGGGACCCAAAAGTATAACTGTAGGTAAGGGGACATCTCCTTACAGAAGAGTCACGGGCAGGACATGAGCAAGTCAGAGTGCCATGTAGCAATGATGAAACACACAACTTTCCTCTAGTTCATCAATGTTTTCTGGCCCACCCCTCCCCACTATCATGATCCCAATTCTACTTTACAAATCCAGCTAGACCAGAGCATGTACACTGGTATAGATAGTGAATCCAAGGCAGATAACCCCATCAGGACCAGTAGTGAGAGCGGCAATACCAGGAGGATAGATGGAGGGTGGGGTAGAAAGGGGGAGCAGATTACAAGGATCTACATATAACCTCCTCCCTGGGGTACTGACAACAGGAAAATAGGTGAAGGGAGACATCATCAGACAGTGTACAATATGACAAAATAATTTGTAAATTATCAAGGGTTCATGAGGGAGGGGGAAGTTGGGAGGGAGGGGAAAAATGAAGAGCTAATCCCAAGGCCTTAATTAGAAAGCAAATGTTTTGAGAAGGATGAGGATAACAAATGTACAAATGTGCTTGGCATACACATTTGGATTGTGTAAGAGTTGTATGAGCCCCCAATAAGATGATTTTTTAAAAGAGTTATATGAAGTCTATGAAATATTCAACATTGTACCTGGTAAAATCTAGCTGCTCCAGAACCCAAATACCAGACTCACTACCATCGAGTCCATGATACAGCGGTTCTCAACCTGTGGGTCGTGACCCCTTTGGGCGTTGAACAACCCTTTCACAGGGGTCGCCCAATTCATAACAGTAGCAAAATTATAGTTATGAAGTAGCAACTAAAATAATTTTATAGTTGGGGGATCACCACAACATGGGGAACTCTATTAAATGGTGGAGGCATCAGGAAGGTTGAGAACCACTGTCACAGTGTCTGTAGGGCAGAGAAGAACTGTTCCTGTGGGTGTCTGAGATATCAGTCTTACAGGAGCAGGAAGTCTCATGCTTCTTTCATGGAGCAGCTGGTGTATTTGAAATGCTAAACTGGTGGTTAGAAGCCAGTGAATATCACCCACTAGACCATAAGCACTCCCTTACAGCTGGTCAGTTAACGATAATTTCCTTTTCTTTCCAGCTAGAAAGGATTTTTGTCTTCATACTTGTATTTGTTTGCAGGATGGTGACCAATATGATAAACATTCATTCAGACCACTTAAGATTCCACAGATTTAAGAGATAGTTTACAGATCTCACAGATGTAAGGGAGTGTCAAATGCAAAAACAATTTATAAATTATCAAGGGTGGGAGGGTGGGGAAGGAAGCAAGAAAAAGAGGAGCTGATACCAAGGGTTCAAGTAGAAAGAAAATGTTTTGAAATGATGATGACAACATTATGTACAAATATGTTTGACAAAATGGATGTCTGGATTGTTATAAGAGCTGTAAGAGACCCCAGTAAAGTGATTTATTCAGATAAAAAAATAAAAGATTTCACAGATTCAATCAGAATTTAAAACTATGCCGAGACAACTCTTTGGCAACTCTACTTATTGAATTGATAAAACTTGAAGATGTAATCCCAGGGTAGGTTAAAAAGGATTACACATGCATGACCCAAACCAAACCAAGGTCACTGCCAATCGGGTTGATTCCAACTCAGAGGCTTCCCCAGGTTATTGCTCTTTACTGGGGCAGACAGCATCATCTTTCTTCCATGGAGTGGCCAGTGGGCTTGAACCAGTGACCTTTAGGTTAGCAGCCCAATGCCTCGCCCATACCACAACCAGGGCTCCTTATGTTTATGGCAGAGCTCTCTTTTGCTATTTTATATATTTAACAAAACTCTCAATATGCTTCCTATGTGTCTTATAGGTTTCTAAGCGCTTTATAATTATTAACCCATTGAATGTATCTAGTAACCACGTACACTGTCATTGCTAGGTGCCATGAGTCCTAGCAAGCCTGTGTACGGACAGAACAAAGCCCCTCTCGGTCCAGCACTATTCTCACAACCGCTCTTATGTTTGAGCTCATTGATGCAGCCAGTGTGTCCATCCATCGAGTCAAGGGCCTTCCTCTTTTTTGCTGCCCCACTACTGAGCATGCTGTCCTTCTTCAGGGCCCGATCTCCTGGTAATACGCCCAACCCACAAGAGACCAAGTCTCACCATCCCTGCTGCTCAGGAGCATTCTGATTGTACTGCTTCCAAGATGGATGAGTTTGTTCTTTTGGCAGCCCGTATAAGTTAGGTCCTATTATTTTTTCCATAGGAAAGACGGCAAACCTGAGATCCAGAGAGATCGAGCCACTTTGCTGGTCACAATGCTAGTAGGTACAGAGCCCCTGCTCTGAACCACATCCTACTATACCGAAGATGTAAATAAAAGAAACTGCTTGTATTGCTTACTGTTATTTCATATGCAAGAGGACTTCAGTAACTATTTCTCAATCGATTTCTCTCCATTTGAAAAAAGGCAATTTGTCTCAACACATCTTCAATCAATATCCAAAATAGAAAGTACAGAAAGTTCTGAATGGAAACCACTTAACAGGTCACATGTTTAAAATACGTGTCAATCTAGTGCTGTCAAGAGTAAATATCTGTGTAATAATAACAGAACGGTCCTTGTTTGTTTGGACTGTGTAGGCGCCTTATAATTAATTTAAACATGAGCAAGCATGTGTATTTCGCTCTCCTTTTTTTTTTCTTTTGGAAAAGTACTGGTTACCTTATTGGAGAAGCGCATGTATTTTCAAAGGTTCTCACTCCCTTCCTAGGAATGAGTAGCTGTGGCCAGGAAGCCAGACACAGTGCCAGTGGCAGGAAACTTAAATGAAAGCTCAAGAAAATTCCCAAGATGCAGCCTTTAAGGGACATTTGAAATACATGGAACAGGTAGAACACTAAAGATGAAAATATTTCAAAAGAAGCTATCCTCCATTTTATCTCCACCCAGTAGTTTTCCAGTTTAAAGAGATATAAGATTATAATCAGGTATTCACAGAAGACTGATGAGACAAGCAGGGCTTTTATTTTAAATCTGGAAAGCCAGGTCCTGGGTCCAGTATGTATTTGAGGAGGATTTAAATTTGATCCTCTTGTGCATCTCTTTCTCTCTGACAGCAGAGGGACATGTGAAATAATGTTACCTTCTTCATGGGGGAGAGATCTTAGGTGTACTAAAAATAACCCAAGTTTTAAATATCGTTCTTTCTTTGGAAAAGTCCGGCAATACCACAAGTATAAAGTGTTGTCGATGAATCAAATTTTCCACAGAAGTTTCTCTGTTTTTCTTCTCCAGAAAATAGGTACTTGTTCCATTAAGAAATAAACATTTCCTCTTGAAATTTTAATAGGTCCCCCAATTTAGCAGCCGTAATTTGTTAATTTATTCTTTAAACAGGTAGTGCCCGAATGTTGATTACAGGCAACGCATGTTAATGAAAATCTTTCCTGCTGCTTTTTAAAAAAAATCTAGTTTGCCTTTTACTAACGACTCTTGAATGCACCAGTAATATACTAATCAGGGCAAGGGGTTCGTTGACCACAAGCATATCAGCCAAGCTCACAAAGCAACAGATAATGTTTTCCAGTCTGCAGTTGTTAGTTACCCTCATTATGAGTTAACACATAATAACTACAGGTGATAGAATAGAATTGCTCCCCTAGGATTTTCTCTTTTTTGAGGGCATCACTGGCCTCTGGTGGTAGTGGGAGCTACCCAGCCTTGCTCCTGGAAAGCAGCTGCTGGATTTGAATTGCCAAGTCCATGGGCCGCAGTCCCACACTCAACCACTATGTCACCGGGGCTCAGCCGCCACCCCACCCCCACCCCCCACCCCCCCACACACAGGATTTTCTAAACAAAAGTTTCTAAGCAAAATACTTCAAGTCGGCAGCAGTGTAAGTTCTACAGTGAGCCACTTTGTGGTAAATTGAACTCCAAATGACTTCTGTCCCAGGACTACAGAGGGATTTCAAGGTTGCAACCTTTCAGAAACAATTTCCCAGGACTTTTCCCCATGGTCACTCTGAATGGACTCAACCCTTGAACCTCTGAGTTAGTTTCTGAGCACAATTCAGGCACGCCATAAAAATCCTAGGTCTGATTTGGTTAAAGGTTGGACATTCCTGGGGTTGAGTTCTAGGTGCATGTCATGAGATCAATGTCATCCAGTAGAAGTATTTCTGAAGTGGATTGATTAAGTTGTTCAAAGATTTGGGAATTGTGCAACATGGATGATTGAATTAATACTTGGCAATGAGAATAGTTAAAGGAACAATGACGATTCGCATCACATTTTTGACTACCTATTAGAAAAGAAATGGGACTAAGTAAAAAAATAAGCAGGGCCTTTCTTAGGTATACTAATGCCCACCCCACCCCCAAAGGGTTGTTCTTGAGGCTTTTGATTATTGAGAATTTTAGAACAATGAACACTAAACAGAGTGCTTGTGAATTCCTGGTCACATGCGGAATAGGCCTCAAGACTTCCTAAAATTCCTTTTGATTCTCATGATTTCAGAATCCATTAGGAACCTCAGTAATTGCTCAAATTAATGACAGTTAAGCCAAGTATTGGGGTGCTTGGCTCCTGAACCAAATTGTTCCTCTTACTTTTTTTTCTTTCAGTGCTAAGTAGTATTCTAACTTGAATTTGTCAATTATATGGTTTTTTGAAAACTCAGTAAGTTCACACATTTTTCTAAACATCTTAATTCATTACTGAGAATTTCAAAACATAAAAATCTGGCAATATATTTATGAGTAAGCAAGATATATTGAAAATATTACTACAGGAGTTCCAGTTCATACATGCATATGTATATCCACCCCCCCCCCCCAACAACAAACAAACCAAAACATGTTCAAACATCTCTCTGTAATCAGTGAATGGTTGCAGACAATTGCTCTCAGTAATACATTTGTCTCGGACAGGTTAGGGTGCCTTTAAAAGAAAGATTCCAAGCAGTGACTTCTGAGAGGACCTGATGCGCCACTTAAGTTCAAGGCAGAGAGATCAGCTCAGAAATGATGGCAACTGTGTTTTGGAATATTAAAGGGGTCTTCTTGACAGATTTTTTTTTCCCTCAAACAACACAAAATAATTGTGGATATTAAGAGTAAGAAGTTTTAAGAAAATTTAAAATCTCATTGGTATGAAACAAGCCATGAAATTTTCACTAAAGATTTTTTCCCCATCACAATGTTCATTCTTCTTAGGTAATACAGTCTGTCCTAGAAGAATTTCCTTGATAAACTTAACCCATCCACGCCACGGCAGCCCCGATCTTGTCTCTCCAGACATTCTTGTTCCTCAAACTCAAAGAGCATATCAAGGAAGTGTGAAGTGAGTCTTGCCAAGGTTCCCAAACTGCTGTCCGGACATGGTGTAAATGGAAAAGGGCAGAATTCCTCAAGGGATGAATAAATGGTGCGGTGGGGGGGAGGGGGGGACACTGCATTCATGAATGCATAGGCCTCGAGACAATATATTAAGAAATGTTAGCTTTGCCTTTTGATCTGATGTTGTTATCGTTTAATAAAAGTTTCTCTAACCTTGTCACAGGGAAGACATAGGCTATCGAAAATAGATAAAGATACAAATACAGAGGAGGCACAAATTGACAAGTGGGATATCACACCGAAGATAAAACATCTGTGTACATTGAAAAAAATCACCACAAGAGTAATTAGGCTGGATTAAACCCTCCAGGGCCAACAATGAGAGTAGAGATACCAGTAGGATTAGGGTAGTGTGAAGGAGAATAGGGGAATCAATCACAAGGATCAACCTAAAACCCCCTCTCAGGGGGACAAACAATGGAAAAGTGGGTGAGGGGCAGGAGGATGAGGAAAGATATGAAAATAATAATAATAATCTATAACTTATCAAGAGTTCATAGGGGAGGGAGGGAGGGTGAGGGAAGGAGTGGGGAAAATCGGGAGCTGAAGTGGCAAGAGAATGCTTTGAAAATGATGATGGCAGCAAATGTGCAAATGTGCCTAGCACACTGGATGAATGTATGGATTGTGATTAGAGATGTAAGAGCCCCCAATAAAAGTATTTTTAAAAGTATTTCTCTGATTTGTAGCATTCCATTTTGATTTATTCATACAGGCAAACTTTCCCTGAATCAATAGGATCTTTTATGAAATACATATGGAAATATTATTTAGACCTATGATTATTTTTCCCTGCTGAGCTGTTTCTGATATGAAGTATGGGCATTGAATGCACAGGCCATTTAAACACGGAGATCATCCAGGCTTCTCTTTAGTTCTATCACCAGCATAATACTAATTTGAACATAATCTCATCGAAAATGCACCACAAACATTCACTGACCCCTAGCAGGAGGTCATAGTGAAAATTGATGTCAAGATTATAAGAAAAACAATCACATTTTGTGTAGACTAAATATAAAAAGACTGGCCTACCATTATGAAACACGCTGTCTTCTTAGAAGAAAACAGAAGCAGTAATAGGCGATCAAGCATGATTGATAAAGATATTAAATGCTTCCAAAACTCTCAGTGAGAAATGGAGTGCTATGCCTAAATATAGTAGACTGTGGAGTAAATAAATGAACAAACGGCACTTTACAACCCTTGCACACAACTGGTCTCTGTAAAATAAGATGTGTATTTTTGGAGCATGTTCAGAGGCACAGAATTAACTCGGCAAGACTAAACATCGCTTTCTATTCAACTTTTGTCTGATTCCCTGAATGTGTCCCCAGGTGATGAATATATGTGTGATGAAAATTCTCACCTGCAAGTTAGTTCCTAACCTCACACTCTGTTGGGGGACAGAGTGAGGTAGTTAAGGTTTCTTGTGCCAACCTGGTCGATAAACACCTGTGGGGTTAATTGAAGGACAGAGAGATAAATCATTCTGTGAGCCTCACCTTTCTAGTTCTCGGGTCTCTTGCTTTCTGATGGTTGAACCAGGGTGCAGTTGCCTTACTTAGCCAGTTCCCTGCTTCAGCTGGCAAGGCTCACTTCCTGCAAGACATCCCTGAGGAGAAGCCACTTGGACCTACCCTGATGCAGCCCTGGGTGCTGGAACAGCTGTTGGAAACCCCTGCCAATGATGAGATGCTTATATGCTCACTGATCCGGCTTTGCTCCTGCAGTCAGTGCCATTACATGTGTTTTGTGAGATGGAGGAGGACTTTGTAGGTGGGTGTCGGAGATAGGGCCTAATGTTAACTCATGAGCTTGGACATCACTGGGTTGGGATGCTTTCTGAAAGTACACTTACCCTTTATATAAAACTATCTCTTAAATACATATGAATTTCTGTGGATTT
>PVJH01044897.1:0-12735 GCA_004026705.1 Nesogale talazaci | reverse complement strand
GAAAAAGTTGTAGTTTGCCACCATACTAAATTATAGCCTAGAAAACCTATAGGGCAGTTCTATCTGTCCTATAAGATTCCTTTGAGTTGGGATCGACTGGATGGCAATGTTCTTGGTTTGTTATTTATTGCTTAATTTTTACTGCTATTCTATTATTTTAGCTTTTCTATCTCTCATTTATACAATGGAGGAAGCTAAGATTCAGTGTAGGGTGGCAATTTATCTAATTCATACTGTGATACAGTGCTAGATTTGTAACTCGAATATCAGACTTTGGACTCCTTGCTTTTACTGATCACATTGGGCACCTGACTATCTTACTTTTTAACTCAGAGGAATGGACTGCTAGAACTGTTAGTCACTCCTTTATCAAAGGCTACTCTTTGCCTGGAATGACCAAAAGTATGTATTAAAATAGCATCACTTTCAGACTAGTCTGAACACAGAAGCATAAAGACAGTCATCTCCATAGGAAGCAGCGACAGACCATTCACAGAGAAGTGGCTGGCCAATCATCCTAACAGAAGGCATCTGGGATTTGGTGTTCATCCCACATTTGATGGGACTAACACAAAGTGTTTTTAACAAGGCTCATTTGTGGCCCCTTTTCAAGGGGCAGCACTGCATTTCTCTGATAATCCTTTGGCAATTCTTCATGAGTTGTGACGACTTTGGGGATTTTACCATCTGCTTATGTTCAGAGGCATCTGTTCTTGCAAAATAACTATTGCCTATCTTTGCATGTAAAAATAATTCATTTAAAGGTGCTAGCGGAATTTTGCTGTGGCATTACTAAAAACCATTATGAAAAGGGAAATACATGACTTATATATTATTTACTTGTTTTATTGTTATTTAAATGGACGTGTTTAAATGCAGTCCTTTTACCCTAAGCTGTGGCTGGAGCAATTCCAAAATACATGACAAGTTTTCCCACTAAGTACACGACTGTCTAAGCCTCTGAGGACCCATAGCTTTTTATCCAAACAGTGAGATTCTGCGGGGGACTCAAACTCTCTCTTACAATCAAGTAGTTCATAAGGGATACCAACAGATTTTTCTATGAGACGAGAACACAGGATCACCATGTGGGGAATGAGATTGATGGAACTGTGGAAATAGTGAGACCTCTGCACAAAGCACTTGATTGCTGCTTTCACGTGAGTTCCCACTCAGAATAACCGTATGCACAACAGAAGGAACTACTGTCCTTCTGGTGCTGTCCTGACAATTGCTACATTTGTAACCCTGGGTGACCCACAATGCCAACTGATGGTGCTCAAGATATTGCTCTGTTTCAATGGCTCTCCATTGTACCAATCATGACACGCTTGTCAAAGGGCTGATCTCTTCTGAAAACATGCCGAAGGTACAGGAGATGAAGTCTTGTCCTCCTACCTTCCAAGGAGCCGCTGGCTATAATCCATGCAAGACAGATTTGCTTGTTCTTCTGGCAATCCATGACACTTTTTCTATGCGTATTCTTTGCCAACATACAGTTCACTACACTTTATCTTAGTCAAAAAGCCAAGAAGCAATAATGAGAATACAATTCAAATGCCTCAGTTCATCTCCATTCTTCCTTATTTAATGTCAAACTCCTTCATGTGTATGAATTGAGAGAAAATAACATGATTGGAGTAAGGGGAACTGTAGCCCCCAAAGTCACATTCCTCAAAACTTTTTGGAGGTCTTGTGAAGAAGATTCACACAAGGCAAGGCATCATTTCATCTCCTGATTGCTGCTTCCATGCAAGAAATAAAAACAGCGACTGCTTCAATATCTGTGTCTCTTTATCACGATGCTTCTTACTGGTTCTTTTATGAAGATTTTGGTTCTCTTTACATTGACATTTAATCCATACAGAAAGCTGTCATCCTTGATCTTCATCACCAACTGCTTCACATTCTCCTCACTCTCAGCAAGACTGCATCATCTGCATATCACAGTTTGTTAATACGTCAGACGTTCTCCAGCCTTAGTCTATATAGTGGATAGGTGGGGGCTAAGGATGCTACCCTAGTGCATACATTTCTTGATTTTAAACCACTCAACATACCTCTGTTCTGTTTACATAAATAGCTCTTGTTCATTGTGCACGTTCTGCATAAGCATGATCAAGTGTTCTGGAATTCTTATTCTTTTCAATGCTATTTATATATTTTTTAAAAAATATATTGCACATGCAAATGTCAACATCTCCTTTTTATTCTCTGCTTTCAAAACCTTCATGATGCATTCTCTTTTTAATTCAGCTTGAATTTTACCTTTCGTATCCTTCTGCATGTAATATTAATGATACTGTTCAATAATTTCTGTGTTCTGTTGGGTCAGGTTTCTTTGGAATGCATACAAATATGGATTTCTTCCATTACTTGACCAGGTAGCTGTATTCCAGATTTCCTGACATAGATGTGTGCTTTTCTATTGTTATAGCAAGGATGGCAGTGGCAAAATAGGACACTAACAATATGGGGGACATTACATATATGACACCCTTCCAGGTTCTTAGAAAAATTAGTGATAAACTTTTAGGAACTACTGTTGAGCACTAATCTCTAGCAGTTATTGGAGAGATTATTTGTTTATTCAACAAATATTACTGCACATTAATTACACACCAGGAACTGCTTTAGGTGCACACAACTAATTAATGTTAATCTCTGTAATAGATAACATCATTAAATAATTTGGGACTGGATAAGTACCAGCAAGAAAGAAACACAGGATTGCATAATGGAAGATGACTTATATCAGAAAAAGAGATCAGATGTATTGGAGGGTATGTAAGCAGGGGTTCCTGCAAAACACTGGCTTAGGAAACGGAGTATGGACTTCCTTCCTTTCTTTCTTTTAAGGGATTAATCTTGAGGAGGAAAGTGGAGTGAAAAATGAATGGGGAGAAGGGACTTGGAGAAGGAGGCAACAGGACAAAGAAATAAAGGGTGAGGGAGAGAGGAAGAGAAACTGTGGAGACTTCTTTCCACAAGAGGATATGGAATCCTGTAGATTTATTACAGTTCATTCTTCCATAAATTCCACCATAAGTGTGTTTACTCTATTGAAGGTCTTATGTGAATGTGGATGTGGATTGGCCTAATACACAAGAACATTTTTAGGGTCTGATGAGGATGGTGGTGAGGCACTGTCAGCTTGTGCCTGCATGCAATAAATGAGTCAACGTTGACTAAAATATATCTTGAAGTGTGTGGACAGTGTGCATAAGAAACATGTCTAGTTTACCTTCTGCAGTGCTTAATCCTGATGACAACCTTCCTTATATTTGACTTCCATGGCACGATATAAGGAATGGATTTTTCTGAAAATAAGATGTGCTTCTCAGGAAAAGGTTGGAAGTCACTCATGACTCCCTTCTTTCTTTTTTAATTAAAAATCACTTTATCGGGGGCTCATACATCATTTTTCCCTATACATAAATATACTGTGCCAAGCACCTTCATATGTCTGCTGCTGTCATCATTCTCCGATCATCTGCTTTTTCCCTTGAGCCCTTGGTATCGGCTTTTCCATCCCTTCTCCTCTTCCCCTGCTTTTCCTTCCCCATCAACCATCAATACTTTATAAATTATTATTGTTCTCTCATATCTTACACTGCTTGACTTCTCCCCCAACCCACTCCTTTGATGTCCGTCCTTCAAATAGGACCTCATGTGTATATCCTTGCAGTTGGTTCTGTCTCTCTACCCCACCTTCTCTCCACCCTTCCAGCAGCTTGAGTATACTTGCTGAATTCCCTTCTGTCACTGGGTAAGCAAGTTCTAAGAAATTTGCAGGAATCCTTTAGGGACCTCATACATTCTTTCTGGTTTTCACTATGTAGCTCACTGTAGCTCTCCATTTAAAAGTACTTTTATTTCTTTTTGCTCTTACACAGCACAAAGAGCTCTTAATGACCAAATGAGAACCATATGTTCAAGATCCTTAGGGCACTTACTCAGGTCAATGGAAGAAGCAACCATAACTACTCATGTTATGGGGAATCATAGGATAGGCCCAGGAGGGTCGAGGTGAAAGGCTTCATGGCATCCATGGCACAAGCCACCATGCTCTTCCAATGACTGTTAACCTTCTTTGAAGTAGATTTTATTTGATAAGAAGTAATGGGAAACATTAAAATTTTATTTGCCTTGTGCTTATCCTCACTGTGACATCTACATTGTAACCTTCCCCACCTTTATTATTCTTGATCTCTGATTTGGTTCAGTCTGAATTTGTGATCACCTTGCAATGGATTATGATTCTGGCAACCTATGCTTGTCTGCACACAACTCTGTTTCATTGTACTTTTGAGGGTTTTCTTGGAAATAGATTGTCAGGCTTTTTCTTCTATGGTGCCCAATTAAGACAATATTTTGTCTAGCAAACAGGGATGATAAGCATTTGCATTTCCTAGGGATGCAAATCAGATGTTCATGCCAAATTAGATACTCTTTAAAATATATTCCTAGTATTATTTTGATATGGGTATTTTTAAGTGTTTTTTGTTTGTTTGGGAGAGAGATAAGATTTTTGACTCCAGTGAAAATTTACAATCTCTGAAACCAACAGGGCAATTCCACCTTGTCTTATTGGTTGACTATGACTCATAATTGACTTGATGTTTGGTACTTTTTCTGGGATAAGTATAAATATTGCAAGATCCTAGGATCATTTTAAGACTGTCTTTTCTTTCATATCTGCATTTTTCTCTAAACTGATTCTGCCCATTTTAGTAATGTTAAGTAATGAAAACAAATATATTACTCCAAACGGATGTAACCATTCACAATTATCATAGGAAACTCTTCTAAGGCTCATGGCACAAACTGTGTTGACTCTATTATGATGGTGACTTAACTAAATTGGAAATCCATGAATTGTCCCCATAGGAATTATGGTTTGTATTTGATGCAAGACCTACACATATCTAATTGAATAAATTCATACACCATGTAGCATATATACTCACCTTTCTTAATTGTATCAAAGCAAGACATATTTGTCCTTGTTGAAGGATCCAAAGTCCTCAGTCTGCTTTCAAAATTACCTCTGACAACAGTCCATGTTTTTGTAGGAGCTGTATGCATAGAAGCGAATCTAATAAAATCTGCTTTTTCCTAATGCTAGACTTTTTAAATGATGCAAATTAAATAAGATATTCATTATATTTATGATGATTCCAAAACTTTAAAAAGATGAGTTTCTGCATGTGCAAAGACTGTTGTACTTGTTGTCCATTAAAAAAATATAACTGTTAGCATCTCCAGTACTTGGATTTATTAAATAGATTATCACTGTAATGTTAAAGAAAACTATTCATAAAGGTTTAGGAGAGTCTGCTGCTTTAAAATAATAATCAAAAGAAATGGACTTAAAATTTCAAACTAATTTATACTTGTAAAATTTCTTATTTTAATGGAAATGTCTAATGTTATAAATGGATAAAGAGCATTTTGTGGAATAAAGTACAAAAAATAATATTTTACAAATTTTAATTTGTAGCTTAATTCCTAACTTATAATATTTCAATTTAAAATCTTCAATGAGTTCAGTATAACAGGAAGAACCATTTAGGAAAAATTCTTCGTCCTCCCCCCAACTATTTCTAATTTTTGTGGTCTTCTCCAATTTGTGAGTCTTAGTTCCTTTCATATTTAAAACTAAGGTTATAATTTGACAAATTTTTATAACATAATAGCTGAAAATGAAATAACATATCATATTTAAGAAAGCGGAGCTGATATGATCTTTATAATGCACTTTTCTGAATGAGTACCCCAAACAATCCCAAGGACAGGTCTGAAAAACCAAGAAAACTGTTTTTGCT
The DNA here is from genome assembly GCA_004026705.1 of Nesogale talazaci. Taxonomy (NCBI): domain Eukaryota; kingdom Metazoa; phylum Chordata; class Mammalia; order Afrosoricida; family Tenrecidae; genus Nesogale; species Nesogale talazaci. The sequence continues at coordinate 6,907 of PVJH01044897.1, read as the reverse complement.
GCTGTAGAGTTGTGCTATCATTTACATAGGCAAGGATTTTTGTTTGGATTTGTTTGGGTAACTGAGAAGGCAAAGGAACATTCTAGAAAATGTGTAGATTTTGGAATTAGGTGGTGAGTGGCATCTTCACTCTACATTATCATTTTAACCTTTTCAAAAAAGTTTCGCTGAGACTTAATTTTATCCACTGTTATGTCAGACCCTTGTAATATCAGTATGCAGTTGACAACTTATGAGAGGTAATACTAGAGCATGAATGAAAACGAAGCTGTCTTTGTGAGTTACTCTATAAGAATGACAGTTTTTAAAAGTCTAAATATTTATCAGTTCATTAGGGAAAAGAGTAGAGTGGACAGAGTATTGCCTGGAAGTCATAAATCTCTGAAAGATACTATTTCACATGTTTTTGTCATGCCTTATTCTTTGCAAAGATGAGACACAGAGAGTAGATTATTTGCATTCAAACTCTCTCACTCAAATATATAAGCTTACAAAAAAGTGAATATATGATACATATAAAGTCAATAATTCATGTATTGCAGCTTATAAAGCCAAGGTATACATGTGAAATTCCTTTCTTTCAACTGTGTCTTAAACTTTGTACCACAGGCTAAATTAATATCAATGATGAAATTACCTTATGCCCCATAATTATGATTTATAATATTTTCTATGATAAAATGATAATCATACCTCTAAAGTTAACCAGAGACACATGTAAACCATAGGAATGAACTTTCAGCTTCCAGTTATTTCTAGCCCCATCTAAGAAAAATTAGTTTTTATGACATGACTGTACTTGACCCTCACGCTCATGAAGAGACCAATTAATACATGAGTGCTGTAGAAGATTGTGACAGAGAAAGAACAGCACCTGGAGTCTTAAGGTCTTATCTTAAAGGAAGCAGCCATTGATGCGAGGCATCAGCTATATGCACATGAAGAAGCATACCAGTCTCTGTGATCCCAGGATCATAGAACAAAAATGATAGTAACAAAACCCAAACTCAAAGGAGTGAACAGTCACAGGGTTTAAACTATGAATATATGAATGACAGTGGAAACTAAAATCCAATTGAAGTTTCCATACATGGATCAAGCTTCCATTTAAAGCCTGCTGAACATGGTCCAGGAATGTGAATAGCTTTGCCATCAGACAGAAAACATTGTAAAGACTATTATGGCAGATGTAGTTAAGGCTAAAATATAGAATCTTCCAATTTGATCTTCTTTTTCACCCATTTCAAAGTTGCTTCAGATATATATGTATGTATGTATGTATGTATGTATGTATGCACACATCACTGCTCTCTGGTGGGGCCTAACCCCACTGCTGGAATTGAACCTCCATTCCAGTGGGCCGCAGTCCTGCACACAACCACTGCGCCACTGGGGCTCAGCCCCAGTTTTTAATATTTTAAAGTTGTTTTAGCTTTTACTATTTTATGCTTGCATTCTGATTGAGGTCTTTCTGTTTTGTCTTTGTTGTTGGTTTCTTGTTTTTGTATGTTTGTGATTTTCTGTACATGAAATCCACAGGGTTATATCTTTAAGAAAATGACATTAATAATTACCTAATATTGTGACAGAAGTGACTGAGTGGAAATTAAGAACAAACAACAATGAGTATGAGAAAGAAAAACATGTTCTGAAATTGATTATGAAGTTGATTACACAACTCAATATACTTGAACTATCAAATTGTATGATATTTGAATTATATGGCAATAAAACTATTATTTTACATACCAGCAGCAATAACAGAAATCTATAAAGGATAAAGCACTGTTTATAAGGACATGCATAGGTTTGAATATTTTAAGATAAAAGAAAAATTGAAGATAAATGATCCAAATGCTTTAAATTGAAGGAAAAAGAAAATCTAATTAATTATACAGTAAAAATTCTGGGGGCATAAATGGGAACATAAATTAACAACATAATAGTAATATAGAATGTTAAAGCTTAAATTGATTCTATGAAAAGATGAATAAAATTTTTTATCCCTAAGAGTACAATAATTATAGAAAACCCAAATGAGCAAAACTAGGAATGAAATGGTGGCCATAATATATATCTTAGACTTGATGACACCCAACGATAAAATTGTATTAATGGTTACATGGTGTCTATATATTTAAAACCATATCAGACTGTCCACTTAGCAGTTATAAATTTCAGTGCATGCAAAGTTTACTGTAATTTTAAAATATGGATCTAGAGTTTTAGAATATGATTGGCAAAAATTCAAAAGACATCAGATATAGAGGGAAAATAGAACTCTTGATGGACAAGAGGGAGAAGGATAGATGAATAGATGAATGCCAGATAAGTAATAGATCTGTAGTTATGTATGTAAGTAAGTACATAAATAGGTAGGTAGATAGATCAAAAAATTAGGTGTCAAATATGAAAAATAACAAAGTTAATGAAAATATAGGTGACTCAATAAAAAATATCGACAAATGACTGGAAATATAATGCTAACAATTATCCAAATTCTCAGCAAACATGAAGTTACTAAATTTATTAGTCATTAGAGAAATGTAACTTAAGATCACAATGCACATTAAATAACCCTGAAAAATGGTTTTAAAAGAGATGAAAATTACCAAACTCAGTGAGAATAAACAACAACCAGATCACATTTAATTCTGGTGTGACTGTAAACTTTTTGGAAATTTTTATATCAATATTTACTAAGCTGAATATACACATACTAAACTCTACTGAGCAAAGATAATGAAGACAAATATGCAAATATGTTCATGAGACATGTACAAAAATGTCTGAAAACTATCCTCGTGCCCATCAGCAGTAGAGTGGATAATTAAATTGCTGCAAACTCACACATTAGAAAACTATACATCAACAGGAATTAAAGTTGAATCCAAATATGGATAAATCTTGAAAAGAAAATGTTGCACAAATGAAGCAAAGCAGAAAAGAAGGCATATGGTGCAATTATAATTGCACAAAGTATAATAACAGATAAAGGAAATCTGTTATTAGATTAGAATAGAGGTTGTCTTTGGGTTGGGGTTACTGACTATTTGGCCAGGGGTGGAAGTGGGGGTTGCTTTTCAGATTCTTATGACACTCTGTTTTTTGGTCTGAATGCTGATCACATAGCGATGTTTGGTTTCTGGGAATTTATTAATTTCTACTCTTCAGAAAACTAATATGGTCAGCAAATCTTCATACAATTCAAAATAGGAAGTGTTTTTAAGAGTAGCAGGCTTTTTGCAGGCAAGGAAGGTATTGTAGATTTTTGTAGTAAGCCCTTTGTCTGTTGTGTCATTTCCAAAATAACCCCAGAAACCTCTCCCAGTCTGTGGGTTACCTAGCTACCCTCTCGGTAAAATCTTTTGATGCACACAGGTGTTTTATCCTTAGTAAATCCCAATTATTAATTTCAGGTTTCTCTGCATGTGTACCCTGCCCTATTCCTGTTAACCTTTGTATTCCCTGGGTCAAAGTTCTTAGGTTTCTCCTGATTCTCTCACTAATGGTCCTGATGGTTTGGAGTGTTACTTCTAGGTCTGTGATCCACCTTGAGCTTGTTCTTGTGCATTGAGTAAGGTAGAGATCCTGTTTCATTTTTCTACATGGGGATTTCCATTGTTTCAGCACCATTTGTTAAATAGGGTGTCGCCCTCCTGCTTGATGATTTGGGGGTCCTTGTTGAACATAAGTTGTCTATATGTTAATGGTTTTATTTCTGGGTTTTCAATTCTTTTCCATTGGTCTGTGTGTCTGTCATTATGTCAGTACAAGGCAGTTTTGACCACTGAGGATTTGTAGTAGGTGTTAAAGTCAGGTAGAGCGAGCTCTCTGACTGTGTCCTTCTCCGGGCTAATGCTGGGCTTCTTTCCTCTCCATACAAAAGTGGTGGTTAGTTTTTCCAGTTCTCTGAAGAAGATTGTTGATATTTGAATTGGGATAACATTAAACTTACAAAGAATTCTGGGTAGTATTGACATGTTTATTATATTGAGTCTTCCCATCCAGAAGCATGGGTTATTGCTGTATTTGTAGAGGTCGCTTTTGGTTTCCTGTAGTAGGACTTTGTAGTTTTCCTTGTATAGTTGCTATCAGAGAAATACAGATCAAAACAACCATGAGATGCCATATAACACCTTGGGTGCTAGCCCAAATCATAAAGCAACAGATATTGGAGGGAATATGGCAAAATAGGAACACGTCAACATCGCTGGTGGTCCTGCAGACATGTACAGCCATTATTGCAAGCTGTCTGATGATATTTAATGAAAATATAGAGGCACCTTATGCCTCAGCTGTCCCTATGCTCAGAAAACATAAGAAACCACAGCCAGCGTATGCACTCCAATGTTTATTGCAGCAGAATCCATGATCACAAAGAGTTGGAAACAATCAAAATTTCCATTGATAGATGAGTGAATCAGCAAACTCTGGCACATACACACAATGGTGTACCATGCTTCACTCAAAAGCACTGATGAGCACATGAAACACATCTTCTCATGGAAAGAGAAAAAGGAAATTATGCTAAGCAGAGTCAGTCAATCACAAAAGGAGAAGTACAGTATGAGTACCGGCAGGTAAGTGTAACCAGCATGGTAGGTATAGAAGAGAAGCCTCCTATATCATAACAGTTAGGTTGAAATTTAGGGAAATGGGAGGAAGTTGGACCAAGTCCAAGGAGCTACATGTTGGATTCAACCCGGTAATGGGAGAAGAACGGAGGGGAGAGGAAGAAAAAGGGAGTTCAAAAGTGAAAGGCTAACAGAGGGAGCAAGCCACTAACCCACCCAGGGAGGGTGGTATTGCTTTTATCTCCACAGAAGCTGAAGTGGGCATGGAAACCCTACTATGAAGCACCCAACCATAAGGACAGCGAGGACACATGGAATGATGAATGAAAAGAGAGACCTACAGGGCTGGACACAACCAGAGCCAGACTGATTTGCTCCCTGGAAGTGGGAGTGGCAAAGAACACGTTGGAGGGAGAGGCCAGCATGTCACACCCACATGGAGACAGGTGGGTAGGGAGGAAGAGAAAGAAAGCCAGTCTGATACCTATGCTGGCCAACAATGCTCAGAGAACTACACCCTTGTGGGGACCTAATGGATCACAGAGGGAATGGGGCAAACAACAAGGCATGTCACACTGTCTCCTTTCTGAAGCAGACAGTGACAGAGGACATTTAAGGGGTCACATGGTGAGGAAGCAATGCAGTTTGAGCCCTCATCATGGACTGAAAAAAGAAGGGAGCACTTCTGGATGGACAGTTTGGAACAGAGAATGATGGGACCAATGGTTCCTGGGGGACATGAAGGAGGCGGGGTAAGGAGGAAGCATGGACAGGTTCAGGGACTGGTAGAAAAACAAGTGGTCTGGAGTCTGTGGTGAGGGGGGTGTGAGAGACTTGGTAGGACTTAAGCAAGGGTCACGAAACTGAGAGGAAGTACTGAAGCCCAAATGAAGGGTGAGCATGATAGTGGGATAGAAAGAAGGTAGAGGAAATAGGTGAAGAAACTGGAAGGAAAAGGGCACCTGTAGAGGTCTAAACACAGGCATGTACATATATAAATATAGTAATTTATGATAAGGAGGGAATAGGTACATATATTTATATATATATATTTATATATATAAATTTATATATATATTTATAGGTTTAGTACTAAGGTAGCAGATGCATGTTGGCCTTCGACCCAGGTGTTCCCTCAATGCAAGAATACTTTCTTCTATTAAACTAGCATTCCATAATGCTCACTGGCCCAATAAGACCACTAAAGTCAAATGGGTGCATAAGCAAATGTGGTGAAGAAAGCTGATGGTGCCCAGCTATCAAAGGATAATGCATCTTGAAGATAAACAAATGACCATCTAGCTGAGAAATATCCAAGCCCACACAGAAGAAATACAACAGACAGTGTTGCCATGAGGTGTTGACGGGATCAGGTCACAGGCCTGATCAGGAAAAAAACATATCACTGTGTGCTCACCTTCCTGAGACAATTACTGAGGGTATGTGGGGGTATGAGCAAGAGTGGTAAAGAATGCAGATGCTGCCCAGCTATCAAAAGTTATAGCATCTGGGATCTTAAGGACTTGAAGGCAAACAAGCAGCCATATAGCTCAGGAGCAATAAAACCCACCATTGAAGAAGTATACCACTTTGGAAAGAATCAGGTAGCAGGCATCAAAGAACAAGAATCATATCATTATGTCCTCACCCCCCAATATGATCACTGAATACAAATGGGTGCCGAAGGAACCAGAGAGAAGAAAGCTGATGGTGCCCAGATGCCAAATGATATAGTGTCCGGGGTCTTAAAGGCTCAAAGATAAACAAGTGGCCATCTACTGCAGAAGAAGTAAAACGCACATGGAAGAAGCACACCAGCCTGTGTGATCATGAACGTTCAAAGGGAGCAGATATCAAACATGAAAGAACAAGAATTCCATTACTATGAATAAGTATGAGACCTGAGTGGGGACTCAAGGCCAGTTAGTGAGCAATTGGACATCCCTTACAGAAGAGTCGTGGGGACGAGATGGGCCAGTCAGGGTGCAGTGAAGTACCAATGAAGCATACAACTTTTCTCTAGTTCTTAAAGGCTTTCTGCCCCCAATTATCATGATCCCAGTTCTACCTTACACATCCAGCTGGGCTGGAAGAGGTACCCTGGTACAGATGGGAACTGGAAATATGAGGAACCCAGGACATGTGAACCCAGGATAGACGGACCAATAGGGAGAATGGGGTTACTGGATGGGTAGAGCGAAGATAGGGTAGAGAGGGGGAGTCAATTACAAGGATCTACACATAACCTCCTTTCTGGAAGACAGACATAGGAGGAGTGGGCAAGGAGAGATGTTGGGCAGTGTAAGATATGACAAAATAACAATTTATAA
>PVJH01044896.1:0-12728 GCA_004026705.1 Nesogale talazaci | reverse complement strand
GCCAGCGGGAGAGCATGAGGGTGCGTGGGAATGGTACAGGTTCAGCAGTGCATGGGAGTGGCCTGGCCGGGGCTGATGGAGTTTTGGTTTCAAGCAAAGCTATGCGGGTAGGCATTCCCACAGTCACAGGTAACCTAATGTGCTACAGGTAGACTGCAGTTCAGTTCCTGGGGCCCTGGGTGAAGGAAAGAAGAGACCTGGGTTTGGAGGCAGATTGCTGCCACGTAGAGAGAGGGTGCTGCCACATAAAGAGAGAGGAACCATGGCGAAAGGAAGCTCTTCCGCCAGGGCAGTGCTGTGAGTGGGCAGCTGCTGCAAGGGGGTTCTGTCACAGCTGTGTGGATCTTGGCAGGGCAGTCAGGCAACTCCCTGCATGGCGATCAGGCCTCGGGGTGAGGAGGGGGAGTCGGTGACGGCAGCTGTGGCAGTGACATGTAGGAGCTGCCCAGCCGGGTGAAATGAGATGTCCCAAAGATCTGATCTCAGATCTCCAGGGACTCCAGCTCAGGGCAGGTGTGTGTGTGTGTGTGTGTGTGTGTGTGTGTGTGTGTGGGCGGGGGGGGGGGGGGGGGGGCGTTCCTCATGGCCAGGGAGGCACCCAGGGTTTTCCTAGAGAGCTTTGACTACGTGCTGCTTATGTGCGTGGCATCTGGACCCAACTCCAGTTTCTTTTTAAAGAAAGGAAATGAAAATAAATAAAGATTGTTGAAAGCTTAAAATTAAAATGTGAAAGTGAAAGCAGAAAGAATATCTTGAATAGCCCAAAAGTTCCTGGGCTGATTTTTTATGAGAAAACCCTGTCACCTTGCCTCTTTGGCAGAGTGCTTCCATATCTTTTTCAAATAATTATTACACCAAATGTGAACATCTATTAGGTGGAAGTAACACATTTCTGTTAAATACTATAAACTTTTTTATGAACTTTTATTTTTTTAATTTAGATATGTGTCTCTAAATAGAAATAAAAATAATATAAAGATTGTTCAACTACCTGGTCATTGTGTGATGTTCACCTTCCTGACATGATTGCTGAAGAAAAAAGAGGTGCATAAGCAAATGTGGTGAAGAAAGTTGATGGTGTCCAGCTATTAAAAGATATAGTTTCTGGGGTCTTGAAGGCTTGAAGTTAAGCAAAAGGCCTAGCAGGGAAGCAACAAAGTGCACATGGAAGAAGCATACCAGCATGAGGGGTCCACAAGATCAGGTATCAGAAGACCCCAAACAAATAATTAAATAGGTCCAAACAAGTGGGGCTGGAGTGGTGATCCAAGGCCCATATGTAGACAATTGGACATCCCTTCTCAGAAGAGTCATAAGGAAGTAAAAATTCATCAAGGATGCACTATAGCACCAGTAAAACACAACTTTCCTCTAGTTCTTCAATGCTGTCTCCTCCCAACTTTCATGAGCCCAGTTCTACCTTACAAACTCAGCTAGACTGGGGCATGTACATAGTACAGATAAGAGCTCTTGACATATGGACTCCAGGGCAAATAGCCTCCTTAGGAACAGAAATAGGGGTGGTGAAACCAAGAGGATAAGGTCAGGGTGGGGGGAGAAGGGGGAAAAATGTAGAACCATTCTCAATGATTGATGCACACCACTCTGTCCCCCCAGGGTGACAACAGAAATATGGGTGAATAGAGACAAGAGAAAGGTACAAGATATTAAAATAATAATAATTTGTAATTTGTCAAAAGTTCACAAGGAGGAAAGAAAAAAGGAGGTGATTCTAAGGGCTCCAACTAGAAAGAAAATTTTTTGAAAATGGTGACTGCAACATGACACAGTTGATTGATGGATTGCTATAAGAGTTGTAAGAGCTACCAATTAACTAACCTATTAAAAAGAAAGTAAGCATGAGTAAATATTGAATATGTTATTTTGTTTTGATTTTAAATTAATTGTTCACATGCTGCTTATAATTGACTTCACAGTAGATTTTAATAGAATAAAGAGTGGGTTACCTGATTACGTGGGTTTTGTGTTTTACTGTTAAGCAACCCTTCTCAATATTTGTTCCTCATAATTCATGAGATAAATGTAAATATTTCTTCTACTTTACAAGTTGTTTGTGAGCAATTAATAAGATGAGGAATTTAAAACTATTTAAAAGATTAATATTTTTGTTCATAAGAGTTATTATGACCAATTATATAATAATTAATTGGGGACCAATGTGAATCTAAATAGATGAGTATTCTAAAGGAAGATAGAACATTTTAGCAAGTCAAAGTTAATAATTTACTCTGTTTATGTTTCACAATTATATTTTCAAATTCATATACTATCAATTATCTTGTAGTTATAATATATATTATAAATTAACCTTCTCTTACAAGTACAGTATTAAAAAATCAGTCTTATAATGATGAACTGTTTTACAAAAATTTTAAAATGCCACTCATCTCTTACAACATGGCCCTGCTTGATTTTTGCCCATAGAAGAAACCACAGAATGTACGGGTGCTATAGCAAAGTGTGGTGAAGAAATTAGATGGTGTCTGCCTATTAGAAAGAACAGCTCGTGGGGTCTGAACACCTTGTTTTCAAACAAGCAGCCATCTAAGTGAGATGGTAACTAAGTCCATATAGAATAAGCAAACCAACATTTGTGATTCAAGGATTGTAAATTATGTCATTCAATCTGAAAGAAGGAATAGTATCAGAGCGTATATTGTGAGGTCCTGGTGTGAAGACGGCTGCACATGAACGTGGAATCAACCTGGAATAAACCTCTGATAATTCCCCTCTAACCCTAACTGATGGACAGAAATGATTTGGTTATCAGTGCATTGAAGAAATGAATATAGTAAATTAGAATGATAAATATTACGGGAACATTGAAAAAATGCCATATCACTATTTTTAGTAACTTACTTGTTTGCATAGAGAAAACATGTTTAAAGTACTCAAAAGTGAGTTGGGAGATTTATCCCTAGGCTGTGTACCATGTCACTCTCACCTCACAAACGCCTGCTGCCACACGTGTCTAGTAGGTGTGGACTCACAGTAACATGACTGCACAGAGTACAGGGAAGATGGCTGCAGCTTCTCTTCTGGAGTCGCAGGTGAGCGAGCCATCAACGTGGCTGGTGTGGTCACTCAGTAGCTGAGAGCTTCACTGCTGCACCATCGGTGCCTCTCCAGGTGCCTCAAACTAAACCAGGTTTGATAAGGATCTCTTACAGTCACTCTCAGAGATGTGTAATGTACTGTACTAGCATCTTAAGTTCTGAGGACAACTGTTTGGCTTTTTGAAACACTGTGTCTAATTAGCAAACGAACAGACCTTAGAACCTTTATCTCACCAAACTCCTAAAAATTATGTACATTAGTTTTGTAAATATAATTTAGTAAAGAGAGAGGTAGGAAATGTCCCAAGATTGCATTTTTCTTCTTATCCCAGATGACATCAACATGTTTTTGCACATTTACATCCAGGGTTTACCTGAGCATCGGAATGAACTTTGATCAGCTCTTCTCATGCTCCAAAGTATCTCGTGCTTCCATAATGGATTGCTTCTATTAAGCCGTGTGTATCTTCTAGATCTTCTTTGCATGAGCTGATTTGAACTGGTCAATTAAAAACAATCACATCAATCTGATTTTGAAAATCTAGTTTAGCCTTGTGTGGTATGTATGGCTCATACAAGTTTTAATAACAATTTGCCTTTATTATTAAAATTTAAAAAACTATTTTACCAGGATATAATCCAGACATCATACCATTCCACAGTTCAAGCATATCAAGCAGTGTAGTGCAATCACCACTGCACTCAGTTTCAAAACACTCCCTTTTACTCCCCACCTTCCCTGCCACACCTCCCAGGTAACCAGCCACCCCCCACCCCCCAACTCCCTTGCTGACCCCCAAGAAACTCTTATCCTAGTTTTTTTGTCTCTATTAATTCATCTATCCTGAGTTCATCTGCTGAGTATAACAGAGAGTCAAAAAAACTACCAGCGGTGACATATCCCAATATGAAAAATATCAAGCAACTATGAAAAACTAGAACAATTACAAAGTATATATAAAAAGATCATATTATAAGATTTTAATCATTCTAGTCATAGTTATAATTTTAATCTGTTATCATCATCTCTAAAATTCTCTCTCTCTCTCTCTCTCTCTCTCTCAGCTCACCAGGTTTTTCCCATTCATTCCTTAATTATGGTTAGAGGGAATTCACCAGAGACTTATTACCTGTGTAAATCATGCAAATATATTTTAGGCATTCACTGTCAATCATAGCTTTCTACTCACCAGAATCTCACTTTAGGCTCTGATTCTATTCCCTCCTTTGGACTGTATAATTCACAATCCTTGCATCACAAATGTTGGTCTGTTTTGTCCGCGTGGCCTTAGTTGATGTCCCAACTAGACGACTGCTTGTTTGAACATAAGCCTTTAAGATCCCAGCTGCTGTTCTTTCTGGTAACCAGGCACTGTCTAATACCTATGCCGCTGTGTTCTCTATTTTATATTTCATCTTAATGAACTATATGGCTGAAATACTTATATGATACATTTTCAAACATCAAGATATTCAATGTTTTCCTGATTGCATATTTAGTGGGAGTTCATAGGAAAGTTAAAGTATTTTAAAAAATACTTTTTAGATGGCTATTGTTAAAAATAAAATCTGTAGTGTATGTTCTTGAAAAGTGGGAGCTGTCATTTATTGTGTGTTTCAGAGGACATATATCTAACTCCAAGGCAGCATTGTTTGTTAATCTAGTCTTCATAAAGTCCACGTACTGCTCTTTTCTAAACCATGCTTCAACAGGGTGAAGACCTTTCTCATGATCAGTGCATTTTCATCCTGAATACAATCAAAATATAAGGGAGGGGGCATTTCTAATATAAATGAATGAAGTAAAAGACATTACAGGGAACACATGCCAATTTACAAATCTCATTTAAACTTATGGCATTTTCAAGTGATTGAGAAAAAACTAGATTTCACTTGGGTCATTCATTAACGTTATCGGCCTTATTAAATAGAGTTATTTTTGGTTGTTTTCTAAGGTGGATTATAGGTACTTTTAAAATTAAAACAGAAAATTTTCTGTATACACATATATTGACTGGGTTGGGCGAGGGGAGGAGAAAAAAACCTTCTGAGAGTTGAAAAGTTTGAGGGAAATTACACTGAAAATATTTCTTTGGGGATGTCATTTTTCCTATTTCTTTTAAAACTCCCAGTTGTAAAATTTTCACATGCTTCAGCTAACAACACAGTTACTGAAGAAGATGTATAAAACATTTATCCTTAATGGGCTATGGATGGAACACTGGTTTTAAAGTCTCTAAGGAAAAAACATAATGGGGTTCATAGAATTTAATTGGTTTTAAAGTTGATATTAGAATGCACAATCCACTATTTATAATTAACACTATATGAGTTCTAAACTTAAAAGAAAATAGTGATAGGTATTAAAATTGTCATACTGGACCACCTTTTGTTATTATTTATTTTTCCTCACTCTAAACTTATAATCCGCTTTTCATTGAAAAAATATCTAAAATTTGTGTTTTTAATACACAATAAAGTAAACAATAAGACATTATTTCAGTAACATAATCTACAATTAAAGATAAAATAACCAAAATTTAATAAATTGATCACATAAACATAGCATTACTCTATTGTTAATAAAATCCTAAGCAGCTATCATTAAATATAATTTGCCCTTTTGTTTACAAAGATAAATATACTCAATGAAGTTGCCTAGAAATGTCAGGTTTTAATATAACTATTTACAAATACACTTAGCACTTAGAATTTTAGTAATCTGTCACAAATTGAGGTTTATACCTTGAAAAATGAGTTCTTATAAACAAATAAACACATGCTTCTTACTAACAGTGATAATTAATGAGAATTAATTATCCATAGGCATTGCAGGGAAGTGGAACACCCATTAATTTCATTCTGCTACATTCTATATTATTAATATACATTTCATTTGTTAATATACTTTCTCACATTGCTTCAGCAGCTACTGATGAAGGTCATTTTTCTTTTTTGTTTTTAATGATATATTATTCCAAAAGAAATAAATATTATTTTTGCATAGTCCATCATTTAGAAGATTTGCAAGAAGTCCATTTAGAAACATGGGAAAAAAACTGAAAAAGATACTGTAGAGTAGAATATAGAATATTTTATTTTAAAATCTATAAAATGAATGTCGTTCCAGACAAAAAAAGTCCTTTAGAATCTGCAGGAGCCTCCAATGACACAATTTTCAAGAAACATCATCCTCAGCTTTTCTAGGCAATGACGTTTATGGAAGATCCCTTGCATATTCTACCAGTAAGCCAGCTATTGGTGGGTTGGAACTGTCAACTTTTTGATTAGCTGGCAAGTGCTTATGTATTATGCTAACAGAGTCCCTCCTCATAAATCATAATGATATCGACAGTAACAATAATAATAAAAATGAGAGAATCATGAACCTAAAGAATCAGATTATACAGTGGGAAAGAAAGACTATATCATATGAAATATATGGCATTTAGTTTCAGGTGAAGTAGATATTGGTTCCAGCAAAAAGATGGGTTGAAAATTCAGATACTGATATTATTTTGTAAAATAGTAAATATTGCTAAAAGTATATCTATCTATTCATGAAAATATATACAGTGCCCACATTGCCACTCATCACCACACAGACCATTCTGACGCACTGTGACCTTGTTGGAGAGGGGAGAACTGCCCTGGTGGGTTTCAGAGACTAACTATTAAAGGGAGTAAAAAGTCTCATCTGTCTCCCCAAGAGAAGCTGGTGATTTGGAACTGCTGACCTTGTGGCTAGGAGTCCAATTCATAACTACAATGCCACCAGGGATAGATATCTCTATCTATATTAATATCCATACCCATATCATCTATGCGAACACCACATGTATATATACATGTGTATGAATATACCATATTCGTACCTACCAAAACCAAACCAAACTCATTGCCATCAAGTTCATGCATATTTATAGATAGATAGATATAAACAATGGGCTAGAGGGCTTTGCTTTAACTTTAAAGAACAGACTTTGCTAACAGAAATACCAAAAACTCTACCATTTATCTTTTTTCCCTATAAATATTTCTATAGCTTTCAATTTTGAGCACAAGATATGGGCTATCAAAGCAGAAATTTTAAATGTGGTTTAGAATCTTCCAATAATGTGTTAAAAACTTGGCTCAAGTGCACTCTGAAAGTGATAAGCAAGAAGACGTTTACAAAGATGGATGAAAATAGATCTTGAGATTCAGATAATGGCTTTGATCACTCGTGTTTTTATATGTATGTCTTTGTTTCTTTGACAAAACTATATATATGATAAAAATTTAAATCCCCATACACATAATTTTTGTTAAATATACATATGCATTCAAGCACTGTTAAATAATATTTTAACCACATAGAGAAAATGTGTGAGTAAGAGCCACTTTTTTTAACAGTTCAGCAAGGAGGCTGGAAAATGAAAATGAAGGATTTTGGAAAAAGGAGAACTTACCGGGGGCCTAAATTATGTTATACTTAGAGGGTCTGAGAAGCACAAATGACTAGCTCACTTGTCTACTTAGCAGAAATTTGCAGCGTGAGTCTACCCAGAGCTACCTTGGCAGAAAAGCTGGGCAGTGTACTTCTAAAACAAACAAAACAAAACCTTTCTAACCTGATAAACATGGAATCACCATGTTTTGTTTTGATATTAAAGTATGACAGGAAATTTTAAAAGTACAGGAGAAAGTACATTTCAGAAAATATTAACCTAAGTATTGCAGTGAAGGCTGAATCACTGTGCACTTAAGAAAGCACACAGAAGGGATAGAAAATAAGGACATTAAGTTATTTTCAAAGAAATTATTTTAGTGAATTATAATAGAATATAATGATAAGTATACTTGAGGTGCCTATGAAATCAACAATAGTTCTATTGAGGGTACTTGACCAATTTACTCAGAAGGATAGGAATGGTGGATGGTGTTAAGTGCTACACAAAAGGGACCTGCCTGTAGCCCCTTCTGATGTAGCATAAGGAAATTAACTTCAATAAAACTTAATATGGTTTCAACCTTTCATGAATATAAGGAAGACAAGATTATCTGCACTCATAAAAATTTACCTCCTTCAACAACTTTTTTATGGTTCTCTGAGTTAAAATCAATTCAATGACAGTGAGTTTTTTCAGATTTTTAGAAAAAGTCTTCAGTCAGCCTTAATGTGGTGGCTTGCATGTTGCTGTGTGGCTGGAAGCTTTACCACTTGTATTTCAAATACCAGCAGTGTCAGACTATGGAAAATGAGTAGTTTGTCCACTTTTGCAGGATTAGTCACTGAAAACTTTTTGAAGAGTAGTGTAACTTTGTCAAATACAGTGCTTGAAGATGAACTCTTCATGTGGAAAAGCCCTCCAAGTACGATTAGGGAAGAACTTTGTTTCTATTGCAGGAGTGAGAAATCCAAGAGAAACTGTTGCCTGCTCTTCAAAAAGAGCATTTTAAATATGTCATGAAGTACAATGTGATCTGTGATGCAATATCTATTTGCTGACAGGAAGTCCAATATGTACAAGCATTATTCACATTTATGCAACTAAAGCTGATGAAGAAATTGAAGGAGTCTATCAACTTCTTCATTCTGAAATTGATCAAATATGAAACCAAGATGCATTGATAAGGATTGGGAACTAAAATTTGAAAATTAAAAACAAAAAGATAAATAATGGAAGATAGTGTTGGTGATAGAAATAACACTGGGGATAACATGGTAGCAGTTTGCAACACTGATGACTACCGCATGGCAAATGCCTTTTTCTTACCAATCACATAAATGTTAACTGAACATGAGGAGTTCGGCAGATGGAACATTCAAAAATTGAAGGGACAGTATCAGAGGAAAGGGATTATGGAGAAGTTCAAGTATCAGCCATAAGAAGGCTAGGGCTCACTGTGGACTAGATCATGAATTTCCCATATGCAGGGGTAAGTGTAAGAAAGTTTAAAGCCCACTATAACCATGATCATTTTGCACCAATATTTAGAGATCATATGAAGAACAGATTTTATAGAGTGCACACCAATGAATGAAGACCTGGCAAATTAGTGGGGTGACATCAAAAATATTATGTATGAGGATGGCAAAGGTCATGAAAACACAAAATGAGCAAAAACCCCAAGAAATAAAGAAAAGTCCAGTGGAGTCAGAAGAGACTCTAAAACTTCCTCTTGAATGCTGAGTAACTAAATCAAATAGAAAAAGACATGAAGTTAAAATTCTGAACAAAATGTCAAAGGGCAACTTGAGAAATTAAAGTCCAGCCTTAGAATAAAATGTACAGACAGGAGGTTGAAAGGGGGAAAGGAAGAACATGCTCAGCTATCTCAAGTTGACAGAAATAAAGAAAAAAGGTTGAGCTCTGAGTTATAATATTGAAAGTTTCTATACACAAAATATTGGACAATGAATTATCAAAAAGATTAAAAATTCAGCCACTGAACCACAAACAAATGATATATTTCAAGAGACAGTATACAATCAAGATCGATGCTACTGCAGGAAGAACTGAATGCTACCCTAAAGGCATGAGAGAAACATATGGCTTGTGAATTTATAGAATACTAATTAAAATGTATCAACAAGCTGATGAAGTACTAGAAGTACCACCAGTCATTGACAAGAAAGTTTAAAAATTTTAATGGCAAATATTTTAATTTGCCATTGCATTAAAATATACCTATATTGTTCTCATTACAAAGAAAGGGGGCCACAAATGAATGCAGAAACTATTGAATAATAGCATATGAGAATACAATTTTGATGAAGATAATTCACACTGTCACCATAGTACCTTGATGGAAAACTGCCAGAAATTCTAGACAGATTCCAAAGAAGATGTTGAAAAGAGGTTGTCATTGCTGAATTCAGATGGATGTTGGCTAAAGCTGTGACTATCAGAAAAGGTGTTTATTTGAGTTTTCAGGACTATACTTTGACTGTGGATCAAAACAAGATGTGGCTAACATTATAAAGCATGGGAATTCCATCACAATTGTGTTCCTATGGAGCCTGTAAATGGACCAAGACAACATGGTATGAACTGATGAGTTTAAAATCAGAAAATGTTGCATCAGGATTGTATCTTTGTGTGTGTGTTTGTGTGTGTCGGGGTGCTCAATTCTATTTTTATCAGTTTTATTGACATTTCACCCACATATCATACAATTAAATAGTGAAAATATTCAGGAAATGTTGTATAAACATAATAACAATCAATTTCAGAACATTTTCTTCTTCCTTGTGTTCATTGTTATTCATGTAGAATTTAAAAATTTGTGGCAAAGATATATAAAACTTTGGTAGTTACATAATTTGGTGTCAATTTGGGACTTGTAAGGATTAAGAGTGAAGGGGTGGAATCTAGTCTGTCAATTGGATCAAAGCCAGTGAGGCCTCTTTGTGGGTAGGGCCTTCTCCAGAGAATTTTGGGATCCTGGGATTTCCTCATTGGAAGTGAGGAAAGACCATTCTTTCTCCCTCAGAGACATTGAAGGCGACGACACTCATGGAGCTGCTCTAGTGTACTCAGCTGGAGAAGTCACAGACCTATCCTGATGCAGCCCTTGGTGCTGGAACAACCACATGGAGAACCTATCAGAGCTGAAATGCTCACAATGCCACGGGGTCCACAAGTCTGCCATCCCATTGTCCTGTGATCTTCCTGCATGTGACATCATTACATGTGTTTCATGAGTCTGAGGAAGACTTTATAGATTGGTATTCGACATATGGGCTAATATTGAAATTATGGGATGGAATTGGACTGAGTCGGAATGCCTTCCTAATGTACAATTGCCCTTAATATAAAACTCTCCCTTATACACATATAAGTCCATGTACTTGTTTTTCTAGTCTACCTGGACTAACGTGTCAACTAAATACTCTTCAACTCAACAATTTCTGCATGTATAATTCAGTACTATGGTCATTTGGTTTCTTTTTCTATTTCTTTTCCCTAGTTTTCTTGATTATAATATTCACATATCTTACACTTCCATAGATAAATTGCTTTTTTGAAAAGTTGTATTTATTGTTACAACCACTTCTAATACTCCCTCCTCCTCCCTTCAATGTTTGATTCCCAATCCCCCTTAGTTCTCCACCCAACAACAACCCCCCCATCCTTTCCATTCAAGATAAATCATTGCATCATTTATTGTCTCTATGCATACACTATTTCTGTGCTTCTTAAACTGGGAAATCTAACAAAAGCATTTTAAAAAATTGGAGCAGAGATAATAATAATAGTAGTCATAATAAAAAGATAAAAGTAAAGAGTAAGAAAGAAAAGATCACTAGCAATAATTAAAAAGGCAAAGAAGAAATTTCTGTCTGAAGACAAGTGAGAAATACTTGCACTTAGAACAAATTCAGATTGGATCAAGAGGGAGGTCAACTGATCCAAAATCATTAAGCCATGGGTCAATCTATGATGATCAACATGTGCTTATGGTTAGAGGGGATCTTCCAGAGGCTGAATTCGACTATAGACTCTCCAAAAGGATTTGGACTCCCACTGCTCTCCTCAGCCTTCTCTAAATTGGTTGCTCACAGTTAAGTTCTGATCCATTTCCCTTCATCATATTTTGATTTTCTTTTTACCAAGAAATTGGTTTGTTGAGCAAGTAATCTGAGAAGTTAGACCATTTGAAAAAGAAAGTTGGAATTAAGTTTTATTAACAATCTCTGATATTCAGTTGCTTGCTGAAAGCCAAATAGACTTGAATCACTTTTTAATGAAAATCAAATATGCAGCCTTCATTAGCAAGCATAACGTAATGCAAAGTATAAAAACCCACCCACCACTGGACCAATAGACAGTATCATGATAAACAATATCATGACAGAGAAAAGACTGATGTCAAGGATTTCAGTTTACTTAGATCCACAACCAACATGAATGGATGCAGAAGTTAAGAAAGCAAAGACATATAGCATTGGGCAAATGAATGTTTCAAAGAAATTCTTTAAAAAGTTAGAGAGCAAGCTTGTCACTTTGAGAATGAATCAGAGTCCCTGACCCAAAGTTTTGTGAGAAACACAGAGCTGAGCAGAGGGGAGAAGAGGCAATGATGGCAGGAATCTGGCAGAAATCATAACACAAATGAGATATGGAAATGCATTTCTGCACCTATCTCTTCTGCACAAAGGAAGGTTAAGAGCTGATGAGACATATCTCCTTATAACTGAAAGAGACCTGGCTGAGCATGATAGTGGGACAAAAGGAAAGTAAAAGGAAATAGAGAAAAGAACTAGGGGGCAAAAGGCATTTATGGAGATTTAAATACAGGCATGTGCATATGTAAATATATATGATTATGGGAAATAAATCTATGTGCATATATTTATAGGCTTAGTATTAAGGTAGCAGATGGACATTAGGCCTCCGCTCAAGTATTCCCTCAATGCAAAAACACTTTGTTCTATTAAACTGGCACTCCATGATGCTCACCTGCCCGATATGATTGCGGGGGGAGGAGAAAATGAGGAGCCGATACCAGGGACTCAAGCTAAAAGCAAATGTTTTGAGAATGATGAGGGCAACAAATGTGTTTGACTCAATGGATGCATGTATGGATTGTGATAAGAGTTATATGAGCCCCAAATAAAATGATTTGAGAGAGAGAGAGAGAGAGAGAGAGAGAGAGAGAGAG
>PVJH01044895.1:0-12722 GCA_004026705.1 Nesogale talazaci | reverse complement strand
CTCGGGCTGAGCCCCAGTGGCGTAGTGGTTGTGTGCAGGACTGCGGCCCACTGGGACGGAGGTTCCATTCCAGCAGTGGGGCTGGGCCTCCTCCTCCCACCGCCGGAGAGCAGTGATGGCCCCTCCCCCAAAAAAAAGGTAAGCGTCTCAGTAACGCATAAAGCCAGTTCTCCCCAGCTTACAGGTTTGCTGAGTGTTGCCTGGGTGACAGTGAGATTGCTGTTTCTCACCCCTGCCGCTCACTGGCCTTGGAGGTGCACCTTCTCCACCTGTTCACCTGAGAGATGCGCCTGCTATTGAGTGTCCCGAAGGCCACATGCAAGTGGGCATCAGAAGCCTCCTCTCACGCCACGGGGCACTGGGGCTGGCAGGAAAAAATCTCCCCCCTTCTTTCCCACAAGCCACCGGGCAGAGTTTCCAAACCTTAGGGACCACGGATGCTATCAGACAGCTAAGTTAGTCTGCTCCACTTTCACTTAGGTTAAGACCCAAACTCCAAAGTCACTTCCATCGAGGTCTGCAGACTCCGAAGGTCCCTATAGAGCTGGATAGAGCCGGCCCTTTGAGTTCCCCAAACTGTAGCTGTTTGTGGGGGGAGCCCCGTCTCTCCCTAGGTTAAGAAGGAAATGAGTTGATACCATGGGTTCACGTAGAAAGAAATGTCTTGAAAATGATGATGGTAACATGTACAATGTGCTTGACGCAATCGATGGATGGATGAATGTGATAAGAGCTGTAGAAAGATTTTTTTTTTAAGGAACCAGGGAATTTTCGAGGCTATTGCACACAGTGCCTCCAGGTGGTGGTTCAAGGGAACGTCAGCCGAAGCTCCCAGACACTGACATCGGGTCTCCTGTGGTTCTTAGAAGTGTTTTGGTGAGATCGTTTCAAGGGTCACCTTCTGCTGGACCTGGCTAGGCATCGCACGAACCCATCAGTCCTCAGTCAGGGCCCTCCTGAGACTCCACCGGGGGAGGGGCGATGGGCAAGGGGGAGCAAAGGCGGTTTCAAGGTTACCCGACGTGCTGACTGATCTCCCCTCCAGTGCTCGAACTGGTAAGCATGGTCTGTGCCTCCCCAGCTCCTACGCAGGGCTTCCAGCTGTGACTGCGGCCTGCCTTGGAGTTCGGGACCTCGCCGCCCACTCCCTGGACGCCTACTCTGCCCCTGCACCTGTCCCTGCCCACTGCGCTCTGCCCAGGTTTGGAAGCCCCAGGCACTCAAGCTCACAAATCCCCCCACCACCGGAACCTTTAGCTGGATGCTGCCCCAGATAGGGGAGCATCTGAATCCTGAGTCCAGCAAGTCCTTTCTTCCCTGTCCTCAAAGGGGCTCCCACACCCCGCTGGGTTTCACGTTGAGCTGCTACCATGGGGGCGGCAGTTCCCCTTGGAGCAAAAGTGGGGGGGAAGCTGTAAAGACGTACAACACAAATAAAGTAAAATAAAATAAAAAGACATACAGCTCTCCCCTGTCTTGAAGGGTCACAGAGAGGCAGGGTCCACTCGGTGGCAGGGAGAGTTTGGGCCTCCCTCCCTCAGAGACAGAGACCCAAGAGGGGGGAACTGGAGACCATTGCGATGGACCAGAGCTCCTCTCCTGGCTCAGGACGCTGTCCTTGCAGAAGCCCTTAC
The DNA here is from genome assembly GCA_004026705.1 of Nesogale talazaci. Classification (NCBI taxonomy): domain Eukaryota; kingdom Metazoa; phylum Chordata; class Mammalia; order Afrosoricida; family Tenrecidae; genus Nesogale; species Nesogale talazaci. The sequence goes on along the minus strand of PVJH01044895.1, from coordinate 11,088 downwards.
CAGTCAGAACACCTGCTGGGGGATGGGGCTTTCCTGAGACCCCTCCACGCCCACCACCCCTGTTGTTGTCCTACACTTCATTCTAGTTCCCCTTGCCTCTGCTCTGGTAGCCCTGGAATCGTGGCTGTTTACTGGCTTGGGTCCCCAGCCCCGGGACAGCAGAGAGCGGGCACTTCCCAATGGAGTCGCTTCACTCCTCCGGGGCTGCACAACTCTGGACTTGAACCCCAAGTTGTCGCCCAGGCATCTCCACTTTTAAGTCTGGCAAATGGGAGATAATCCCACACCACGCTATGCTATGCCGGACTGGCTGTCGCCAGAGACCCTCATGGGACCAGTGTCAGCCTCTTGGCACCCAGGTCCGGTCGCCCTTACAAGGCTGGTGGGTGGTGACACGGGGCGGGGCGGAGGCGGCAGGGGGCGGGCCGGAGGCTAGAGCCCAGCGCCCGAGGCCGCGGGGCTGCAGAGCGCGGCGGAGGCGAAGCGGAGCAGCCGGGGCAACTGAGCCCCGACGGCCGGCTGCGCAGTCAGGGGCCTAGGACCCTCTCATGGCATCCCTGGGAGCGCGCTGAGCGCGGGGTGGCGACGCGGGCGGCGGCACCATGGCTCTGGTTCAGGCGCTGCAGGCGGCGCGGCAGGGTGACCTGGACGTGCTCAGGGCCCTGCACGCCTCCGGCCAACTGCGGCCCTCGCTGCGCGACTCCCTGGACGCGATGCCCGCGCACCACGCGGCCCGCTCCGGCAAGCTGCACTGCCTGCGCTTCCTGGTAGAGGAGGCCGCCCAGCCCGCCGCGGCCCGGGCGCGCAACGGCGCCACGCCGGCCCACGACGCCGCCGCCACCGGCCACCTCGCCTGCTTGCAGTGGCTGCTATCGCACGGCGCCTGCCTAGTGCAGGTGAGTCCGCTCCTGGCACACGGGCGCCCTCGACCCGCAAACATACCCCCCGCCCCCGCCTCCCATGGCTGACAGGTGGGTGGAGTGGGGTACTTCTTGGGCCCAGCTGAGCCCCGCATGGTGAAACTCCTTCAGGACTTTGCTGGGGATGGGCTCCAGGGCTGAGAGGGCCCAGTCGGAGGTCCAGGCATTCCCTGGTCACTCCCTGAATGGGAAATGGGTGGCACGGAGTCAGAGGGACTCAATTGAGCACCATGGACTCAGTATTAAGGCAAAGCTCTGATCCCCCAGATCCGGTGGGGGATGGAGTCGCACAGGGCGTGTGCCCTCCAGGATTGGTGGCACCTGCCACCCCAGGCCCAGATACACATGGCCTGACCAGCAGGGCAGGGGGTAGGGAGGTGGAGAGAATGTCCTGGACCGGTGGAGGAGGCCTGATCTCGGTGTCTTCAAGCCTTTCTGACCTTGAAGTGCTGCCTCACCCCCACCGCCCACACCCCTTGCCTGTCTTTCTGTCCCCAATGCCCACCTTGCTTCTCTCAGTGCCCCTCTGGTACTGTGGTGCCAGTCAGCCTGTCCCTGCCTGGTTTCTGGTGCTGCTAAGCCCCTGAGGGCATAGACCCTGGAACATCAGGTCAGGTGGGTCAGTCCCCAGAGGGTACTGCCTGGGTGGGGTGACCAGCGAGGCCTCTGTGAGCAGTGACTTCCCTGGGGTCCCCGGAGACAGAGAGAAGGCAGCCAGCTGGCCGGCAGAGTCCTGGACACAGGAACAGTGCGTGCAAAGCTCTGAGGCGTGCAGCTGAGTGCCCTGGGGGAGGGACAGTCAGGAGGCAGGCGAGGCTGGTGGGGGAGTGAGGCCCGGTGGTTACAGCCCCAGGGGCCGGTTCCCGCAACCACTAGTGGGTGAAGGCAAAGAAACCGGATGAAATGCCAGTTGCTGGGGGAGGCAGTGGTGGGAGGAGTCTCTGGGTGGTGCCAGTGGTTAAAGTGCTTGGCTGCTAACTGGAAGGTGGGTGGTTCGAATCCACCCAGCAGAAGAAAAGCCTGGTGGTGATCTGCTTCTGACAGGGCTGATTAGTTGGTTAAAGGATTGCTTAGTCGTTTGACCCACACCCAATTTCCCTAAGGCCGTTGGATGGCCAAACCCCGCTCCACCCCCACTCTTTGCCCTGGGGTGGGGGGCAAGGCTCTTTCCCACTCTTCCTGGGAGATGGCATCCTAACCCTTGACTGCTTCTGTGATCAAGGCTTCCATGCCTGCTCGTGGAGCTTACTGCCCTGACTGCATGTCCAGCCTTGTCTGGAACCTCCCTCTCCTCCCAGGACCCAGCATCCAGGCCCCCCATCCCCACCCCAGAGTTGCCACTGCAGAGGAGTTGGAAGAAGCAAGTGGCCTTGTGCCCAGCTTATCAAGTCCCCTGCCCTCAGCCCCACTGGCAGGGAGGCAGCGTGAATGTGGGGTACTGGTCTAGATTCCTGGTCTTGCCCGGTCTGGGATCTACAGCTGGTGGAGCCCTAGGGACAGGCTGGCATCCATGGACCTGGGCCCTCTGCTCACTGCATTCCCACCAAGAGACTCAGACCCACAATCCCTGAGGCTAGTGGGAAGGGAGGGTCATTCTCAAGAGCTAGGACCCAGGACGCGTGTCACCTGGTCCTGCTCCAGCCACCTCTAGCCAGTCCTGCACCCAGACTCAGGGACTGAGATGAGTCCATCTCCCAGGCGTGCACAGGCTCAGGGAAGGGCCCTGTGTCCCCCTCAATTTCCCAAGGACCATGGCCACTAGGTCTTATCTTCCTCCCTGCCTCAACTGTCTCGAGTCAGCCTCTCTACCCCGGCCCCCAATTTCCTGTGTGCTGCACCCCACCCCCACCCCCGCCAATTTCTTTCAGGAAGGCCAGAGTTCCCTTCCTCATGGAGCTTGGCTCAGGGTTTCACAGGAAATCCCATGAATTCAGGCTGCCTCAGACCCTCCTCGGTCCTGCCCAGCTGTCTGCCACTTCTGCGTCATCCCACGTGCTGGGGGCTGGAACTCCTTCTATTCTCGGCCATGTCCTTTCTCCGAAACACACCGGCCTCTGGGCACAGACATCCATCCTTACGCAGGCGACTCCCACCACCAACCTGCTCCACACCCACAGACTCGCCGATGACCATGCTTCCAGATTCCTGGGCCCAGACAGCACAGCCTCATCTCTTTAGGGTGCTTTGGGGGTGGGGGTGGGGGTGGGTATTGGCCAAGCCCCTCATCTTGCATGCCTGGCTGACGGACCTAGGTCTGCCCATCAGTACCAGAGACTTCCTCCTGGGCAGAGGCAGAAACGTGACCAGGAGTCGAGGGGGTCTCTGAGGGGTGGAAGTGGCCTGGCCCTGCTCAGTCCAACCACCCCCACTCACCTGTTCAGACTGCGACACCTGGTCCTGGTTGATTCTGGAACAGAAAAAGAAGCCCCTAGCATCAAACCCTCTGGGCAGCAGAGGGGTGGCAGGGAGCCCGGCAGGCAACAGGGTGTTGGGAATCAGGGGTGCCAGTTCAGGTGTGAGGGTGTCACGTGCTGTGACACCACCAGGCTGTGAACTGAGACTCTGCTGCATGCCAGGCACAGTGGGCTGTTGAGACCTGAGGCTCAGAAAGGGCCTGCTCAGGGGCCTACTCAGGATTGGAATTCCTGGCCTACCCAACCTCCCAAACAGTGGTCCAGAGAGACTGGTCCTCCTTCCCCAGCAGGGGCTGGTGGAGAGGACAGACTGACTGCCCCGGAGGCTGCAGGAAGACAGGACCAGGCTTTGGAACTCCCTGCTCTCTTCCCACAGGACAAAGACTACTCTGGTGCCACAGTCCTGCACCTGGCTGCCCGCTTCGGCCACCCCGAGGCGGTGAACTGGCTGCTGCAGCATGGCGGTGGGGACCCCACCATGACCACCAACATAGGCGCCCTGCCTATCCACTATGCCGCCGCCAAAGGAGACTTCCCTTCCCTGAGACTGCTCTTCAAACACCACCCTAAGTAAGGACGCCCCTGAGGGTCACTGGGTGGTTTGGCCCGGGATCGGGGTGGTGGGAGCCAGCCACAATGTGCCAGGGAAAAATGGCCGCTCCCCTGTCCTTCGGTGACCAAGCAGCAGGACCAGAGGCAGCCTCTACCACAGAGGAGGTTGCTGCTCTCCTTGGCAGTCCTCCAAGGATTCCCAGGGTCACTCCCACCCCTGAGTTGCGTAGGCAGATGAGGGGCAGCCAACTTGGGAGTCTGGGTCCCAGGCCCGAATCATGGCTGACCAGCTGACTGCAGGGGCCTGTGAAGCCCAGGCCTGTGCTAATCACAAGGCTGTTCTAAGGTGAGGGGGAGCCATATCCACTTTCAGACTCCTAATCCAGCTCCTTCCTGCCCTAGCCAGACCACTATCCCAAAGGCCTCTGGGCCAGACCATCGAGGAAGAAACTGGTCATGTCCTGTGGCCCTCTCAGCCAGTCCCCACTCCTCACATGGGGATATGGTACCGAGACCTCTCAGACCCCATTGGCCAGAATGGCTGGTCTGAGGAAGCAGCTGATAGGGGGTGGGAGTTCCCTGGTGGGATGGATGGGGGAGCTGGGCGTGTGCATGGAGAGATGGGGGCTAAGTAAAAATAGTGAGGTTGGAGAGAGACTGTCTGATTCTGACTTCAAGAGGAAAGAGAAACAAAGTCACTATCATCCCAAGGCCAATTCTTTTATTTTTCCTATTTTCAAGACCAATTCTTATGAAGCAGCGATTAGACATGCCTCACTCCAACCTTTGTCAGCGGCTGATACCAGCTCTCCTCCCACTGGGTTTGATAATTTGTAGCAATAACTGCACAGAACTCACAGATCATATCCTGTCAGCAAGCTGTGTGGTTTAGAGCAATAACTTGTTACAATTCAAGATATGGAATACTTTGGATACAGTTCTTCTGTCAGGGCAGTCTCTTTTCAACTATCTTCCAAGACGCACCCCCACCCTCTCCCCTCAGCCTCATGGGCTGCTGGGACAAGTTTCACCAAGCTGTTTAGTTCTCCTCTCTCGGCCCCATGGCCCCTTGTTCTCTGTCCTGCAAGGGTCAGTGTGACTCAACCAATGTGCCCTCTGGCAGTCAGCCTCAACCCCAGGATGATCAGCACCAGCTCCAAACCCAGTTGCCCCAAGGAAGGGCCTGGGAACAACCCAGGCTGCTAACGAGCCCACGAAGCTCTTGGTTCTCTGAAGCATCTCTACTTTCTCGGGTGTCGCAGCACCTGGATCGAGAGGGTTCAGCCAGAGATGTTGGGTTCAGAAGTCACGGCTCTTGGCTCTCCTGTCTGGATTATAGGGAGGCCCTCCTTCCCACTTAGCTGGCTCAGTTGATGGTGACACTGAGCAGTCCTCCTGTCAGAGTCCCACACACCAAGTCAGCACGGTCCCAGGGACCTGATTTACTTGATAAGCAAGCTAGCCAATCGCCTCCATGGGCCACGAACACCTCTCATTCGCATAGCCTTCACCCATCATTGGTGGGAGTTACGTAGCCTGTGGCCAGAAGAGCGCTCTGAAGTCAGTCATGGCACCTCAGGCTCACAGTTGCCTAAATCTGCCTAAGAGGGTGGCAATCGGGGCCCCGAGGGCCTGAGCTGGGAGGAAGGTTCTGACCAGAACGCCTCCTTAGATAGAGGTGGCCATGGTCCCAGTATCAGGAGGGGGAGAGAGTTGCTGAGTTCACTCCTGAGAGCCCCTCCAAGGCCCCGACCACCAGCAAGGAGGCCAACCCCATTCCCAGGCATGTGGCAAGGACGTAGCAGCTGGTAGCTTCTTGGCCTGGCACCCTGGCAGGGGGACTGGGCAGCTCTGACTTCCACCGAGCTGGCTCCAGTGTGCCGTGGCAAGAAGTTCCCTGGTGTGACTGCAAAGTCAATGGATGCTCCACCCCCCCGTCACCTTATGAGGGGCCACTAGCAGCTTGGGCAGCGCAAACTCTCAGAGCATGACAGAGTCCGGAGGAGCCCTGGTGGCAGAGTGATGATGAATAGGACTGCCATCTGCAAGTGCAGCAGTTCCAAACCATAGGCCGCTCTGCAGGAGAAAGATGTCAAGAGTTCCAGTCTCAGAAACCCGCGGGGGCAGGTCTCCCCCACCCTAAAGGGTCACTGTCAATTCGATGGCAATGAATTTAGTGTTTTGGCTTGGTCAGAGTTAAGAGGGTTAGAGGAGGGTCCTGTCCATACCTGGGGTTTCTGCCACTGATCTCTGAGTTAGACTCTCCAGGTGGGGTGGGGGTGAGTCAAAGCCATGTCAGGTCGCCCCTTCACCATAGAGATTCTGATGTATACATGGGATGGGCCCTGCTGCCCCTGGCCCAGCCCCTCACTTAAAAGAGAGGACACTGAGGTCCTAAGTTGGAAGGGCCATGGTTGTGCAGCAAGTAAGCACTCAGCAGACACAGTCAGCCCAGAACACCCACACACACACCCACACACACAAGGGCCAACCTCATTAGGCCCAGACTATGTGACCTGTGACCTGGAAGTGCAATGTGAAATGCAGCCAGAGGAACAGGGTTCAGAAAGCCAGAGGTCAACCCCGGACCCCTGTCCACAAAAACACCCTGCATCCAGGATGAGTCCCAGGTCCTCAGGAGATGTTCCCTGGGCTCCTGGGGACCCTGGCCCTGTCCCAGGCCATGCCAGCTGCTGAGTGAGATTGGGCTCTGGACCTGCCTGTGACCAGATGGCATGAACTGATAGGCCCCCAGTCCCCAGGAGTGACCATGAATCTCCCGGAGGTGGACAGGGACTCAGGCTTTGTCCCTGCTGCTAGAGCGTGTCGCCTGGCTGATAAGAATGTGCCCTTGTGTGGTGCTCTGCTGTGGGGACACACCTAGGCAGCTGGACCACCGGCTCAGGGGCTATGGTCTGCTCTGCTCTCGTGCGCCTCCGGCCTGCTGTGAATCTCAGTGAATTATTCACAAGGGCTCAGCCCCCTCCCTGGCAGGTGAGGGAGGAAGCCACTCTGATACCAGTGGAAACCTGATCCGGCCCAGGGAGGCCACTGGCAGCCAAGGCCATGGAGTGACAAGCTGCTACGGAGGAGGAGGAGGTGGGGGGCTCCGGACCCGCAGGCTGCTGGGGAAAAGAGGACCTTCAGGGTGCTAGAGGGGGCTTGGGACTAAAGAGGAACTACAGCCACCCAACCCACTCCAGTCTCCCCTCTTCATTGGGGACATTCTCCCAGAAACAGGGGGATGGCCACAGCGACCCTGAAGCTACTGCCCCCTTGGGGCCCTTCCCCTGAGTTTCCTGAGTGCAGAGGCATAAAGGCTGGCTGGAGCCAGCTGTGGCCACTTCTGGCCTTGGGTTCTGGCAGGAGCTGCAGTGGCTGAGGGGGAGGGGACAAGGTATCCAAAGCCCAGAGGAGCAGGGGGAGGAGGGGCAAGGGACAGGGAACCCTCAGATCCCTGATCAATCCCCTACTGCCCACAGCAACCTCATGGCTTGTTGTCATAGTGACCATATGCACAACCCAAGGAAATGGTCTCGCATGGTCCTGCCCCTTCGCCATCCATACGACTGTTAGCTTTGAGCCCATTGCTGCAACCGCTGTGTCAGTCCATCTCGTCCAGAGCCTCTCTCTCTTCCGCTGTCCTGCTGTACCGAGCCTGATGGCCTTTTCCAGGGACCGGTGCCTCCTGAGAACACGTCCAATGTAGGTGAGACCAAGTCTCACCGTCCTCACTGCTGAGGTGCATGTTGGTCTTGCGTTCCAGGCAGAGTTGCCTGTTCTTTGTCCATCCGTGGTCCTTCTTCTCTGGCAGCATCCTGCAGGGCCATCAACTCTTCTTCGATCTTCTTCAATAGCCGACTTTCACATGCGCGATGTCCTGCTCTAGGAACTGTGCCCGCCTGCCCCAGACCCCCAGCCCCCGGATAGCACCCTCAATGCCTCACGTCTCAGGAACAAGTGGGTGCATTTCTTCCAGGATGGGCGTATTTGTTCTTCTGACTCTTCTGACTCCACATGGGCCCTGGCTGCCCGGGTCCTGAGCAGCTGGAAAAGCCTCACTGCCTGAAGCCATAGGGGCAAGGGACTTGGAGTCTGACAGGGGGAGGGGAGTCCTTGCCTGGAGTTTGGACCATGCTTCTGAAACAGGTCCATGGCCAGTCCACACTGGGGTTGGGGCAGCAACCCTTAACCCCTGAGTCAGGTGTAGGCTCTGAGAAAGGAAGGGGTCAGAAAAGCCACTCTTGAAGGGAGTCCAGGACGCCCCCCAAAGATCTCTTACCTTACCCCCTCTTATGGTTGTCCTCCCGGATACAAACCCTGTCTGGTCTCAGAGGACTGTTGTAATCTCCCGCTCCAAACAGGTCTCTCTGTCTCTGCCTGGCCCTCCTGCTAGTGCCCTTGGACACCTCCACAGGCTCCCTCCCCACTCAGTGCCAGGGAGAAAGGCCACTTCCCTATAGTGACCACAAGGCTCTCCTTCATGCATCCGCCTCCCGGGCCACCCCCTCAGTGACTCTCTCCTTTTTTTTTGTTTTTGTTTTTGTTTTTGGGCATCACTGCTCTCCAGTGGTGGGAGTAGGAGGTCCAGCCCCACTGCTGGAATTGAACCTCCGTCCCAGTGGGCCGCAGTCCCGCGCACAACCACTACACCACCGGGGCTCAGCCTTCTCAGTGACTCTCTCCATCCATGACTCTGACCCCCTTCTTAGCCTCTTGGCTGTTCCTCCAATAGGCCAGCCCTCCAGGGCCTTTGCCTCACACCTCCCTTTGCTGAGATCAACACCCATTCCACCCCGAAAGCCCCCCTGCCACTCCCCTCCCTTCCTTCCAGTCCTGCTTCCTCCCTCACCTCAGTAAGGTTTGAATTGATTTCAACCCTCACCCCCACCCCGACACACTCACCCCCTGTCTTTGATGTCCTTCTTAAAAAACTCATAAAAATCCTATTTTTAGAACAGTTTCAGGTTCCCAGGCAATGGTTTGCACACCAAGTACAGAGAGTCCCGGTGCCCCCTCTGCCCCCTACACCCGTGAGAGTTTGATTTTCTGTTGTGAACTGAATTCGTAATTGGTGTAGGGTCGCTCTGCATGCTCCATGGGTCCATGGGTTTCTGAGAGTGAAGAGGACTGGAAGCCTTGACCGGAGAAGACCCGAGACGACAATCATCATCGTGGTCGAGACCTTCACCTGAAGCAAAAGCTGCCTCGTGATCTTCAGAGAAAAGAGAGAACGGGTTCTGTTTCGTTCATAATCAACACCCATGATGCAGCAGGTGTACTGCAGTGGCCACACCTGCTGCAAAAGACTGTGTGGAGTCTAAAGGCGTCATTTTGAGTTCTAAGGTGGGCTTGCCTCACGCTGGGGCACTTCCAATGGCCTCTACACATACCGAAACTGGACAGGGAACAAGGAAGACTGGAGAAGAGACCCAGGGATTACAGTGTCAGTAAAGAAGAGTGATTCAAATCTGGGCTGCCAGAAAAATAAGTACATCTGTCTTAGAAGGAACCCTGGTGGGCTGGTGGCTATACGTTGGGCCACGAGCCACAAGATCAGCAGTTCAAAATCACCAGCTGCTCTGCGGGGAAAATGATGTACCCTGTTCTATAGGCCACGTTGACTAAAGAAACAAATTCATCCCCCAATAAAATTATAAAAATTAAAATTAAAAAAAAAGGGCTGAGCCCCGGTGGCGTAGTGGTTGTACGCGGGACTGCGGCCCACTGGGATGGAGGTTCAATTCCAGCAGGGGCTCCACGGAGCAAAGGCTGGGCCTCCTACTCCCACCACCAGAGGGCAGTGATGCCCCCCCCCAAAAAAAGAAACAAATTCAGTGACACATATAGATGTTCCATTAGTTCATCCATCCTATACTCGTCCATAAATCCCTCTTCAGACACGCGCAGCCACACGCAATGACGCCGAGCGCAGGAAGATCCCAGGCCGGTGGATGCAAAGTCTTGTGAATCCAATGGCAGTGGACGCATTGTGGGGCTCAGCACCAGGAAGGTGGGGCAGAGAGAGGCCTGCCCCCAGGGGGTGCTTCGTCTCGGTGGCACGTCCAAGTGAAGTCCTCAGTCTGTGACCTGATTGACAGGCTAACGTCCACCCACATCTTCTTCGGGTGAAAGACCTAACTATCACAGTCACGAGAAGTCGGCATCAAGTCAATGGCAGTGAATTGGTTTAGAAGAAACCCCGCCAAGAATGCTCTTTTGAAGCGAGGGTGTTGGGACTTCGTCTCAAGAACTGTGAGCATGCTGTCCAGACGTCCTGTTTGTTAAAGTAGAGGGGGAGCAAAAGAGAGGGAGGTTCTCGAGGAGATGGATTGACACCGTGGCTGCAATAGTGGGTCAAAGGTAGCAAGGGACGGACCCCGGTTCCTGCGACTGTTCCGGACTCCCTACGAGTCAGAAGCAGCTGCAAGGCAACGAGCAGCTCCCCGGGTTTGAGAAATGCACGAAGTCCTTGACCTTGCCCCCCTTTCCAGCAGGATTCAGTCTGCTTCCACTGTCCTGAAAACGCTCTCCCTTCCTCCCACCCCACCCCCTCTCCCGGGCCCCTGGCAGTCACGCGCTTCTCCCTGGCTCTGGAGTTTCACATCTTGCAGGAGGTCCGGCTGGATTCAGGCTCCTGGAGCTTTTTCACAGGAGCTGCTTGTTCCTGGTTTTCCCGGGGCCTTCCTTTCCTGGGGCACTTTGACAGGAGGGGCTGGCTGGGCCTGCTTCTGAAGTGGAGGGAGCTACAAGGGTCCCCAGCCTTCACCTGAAGGACCGGTGGTGGGCTTGGTACCGGCAGCCAGGTGCTGTAGGTTGGGAGGCCTGTGGGAAATGAAGGTTTCTGGGTCTCTCTCAAGCTGGCCAGTTGACTGTTCCGGGTGGTGTTGCTGTCATCATTGTTAGCTACCATTCAGAGGCCCCTGCACGGACCCAGGGGAGCCAGGCTCCGGATGGGACCCTTCGGAAGCAGATCTCCAGGCCTTTCTTCCAAGGCACCATGTTGGAACCACCAGGCTCTCCAGGTCTAGTCAGGCATTCAAACTCTGTGCCACCCAGGGACCCCTGACTGTTTCAGACTCCTGCTGTACTTGGGCTGCTTTTTCTCTCCTGAGTCAGACCCAATGTAGATCTTTAAAAAACAAGAAGACGGGGCTGAGCCCCGGTGACGCAGTGGTTGTGCTCGGGACTGCGGCCCACTG
>PVJH01044894.1:0-12736 GCA_004026705.1 Nesogale talazaci | reverse complement strand
AAATAGACTAAGGTTTCCTGGGGAATATGGTGGGGAAGGTGTGGAGGGGATGGGAAGGTATGAAGGAATTCAAGACGGAAGAAAATGTGTTGAAACTGATTGTGGTAGCAACTGTATGACACTGCTTGATGTGCCTTGGGATGATATGATGTGTGCATCAGCTCCTAGTAAAATGGTTTAGGGGGGGAAATGCGGTGATGATGTGGCACAGACAAAGCCAAAGAAGGACACAGTTTGGTGAGAGACTGGAGTCATAACCTCACTTTTAAAAACATAAGGAATGAAAACAGATACATCAAGAACAGCAGCTATGTTACATTGCGGTGACTTCCAACCTCTTTTGCCCCATGCTAAGAGCCTTCCTCTGGGCAATTAGCTGATTCAGTGTTTACATACGGTCTCCCAGAAGGTATATGAATAAAGGGATTTGCATTGGGAAACACACAGGGGTGTGTTTGCCTCATCTTGCTTTATTTTTTTAATAAGATAGGCACACTCGACACATAGGATGGGTTAGCAAAAACTCCATGACGAAGGTTGCACTCGCAATGACAGCTGATATGTATGCAGTTCCTGAGAGGGCAAAGGCTCAGCTCCCACCCGTCATCTCTCTGACTCCCTCAAGGACCCCCAGTCGTCGAGTCATGGGCCTGGATCCCGAGGCTGAGCTCAGTGCCACTCAGGCTTTGCCTGGCTTTGGACAAGCAGAGGGAGCCTTGGCAGCAGAGTGGTGACAAGGTCAACGAGTCAAAACCCCCAGCTGCCCCCCAAGAGGAAGTTCTACCCTGTCTTACAGGGTCGCTGTGAGGTGGCGCTGAGTCAGCGGGCAGTGAGTTTTGGAGTTGGACGGGTGACGTATTCCTTTTGACCTTCGCTTCCTCCTCTGAAAAGTGGGAACAATGATAGCCTGCGCCTTGTCGAGCTGTGGGGAGCATGGGGCGTCTCACCCCACATAAAAGTACTCTGAGGAGTGCCTGGTACAAGGAAAGCCCCTAGGGTGACCTGACCCTCGTGGAGTTAGTAGAGGCACTCCTATTTTGCAGAGAACTAAATGGAGGCATAGAGAAACTGGGTGTCTTTTAACTACGGTCCGACAGCATGGAAGTGACGGGGGCAAGGGGGCCCCACGCCTTGATCTGAGGACCTCTACTTTTTAGAGTTCTACCCAGCTGGCATTGAATTTAAGGCCAAATCTAGAGGAATCCTGGTGGCAAACTGGTTACAAGATGGGCTGCTAACTGCAAGAGCACCAGTTTGAAATCACCAGCCGCTCCTCGGGAAAAAGACAGGGCTTTCTATTCCCGTAAAGTGTGAAGAGTTTTGGAAACCCCAGGGACAGTTCTGCCCTGTCCTACAGGGTCACTGGGAGTCAGCGTCCACTCGAGGGCAGGGAGTCTGGTTTTGCGAAGTCCAAACCTCATAAGCTATTTCAACCTGGTAAAAGTCTCGTCCCTTTCCTGGAACCATGAAAAAGTCTAGCATCATTAAGAAAGCCACCCTAAGGAACTAATCACGACATTGTGAGGAAACGAGACACGCACCGTGGCCGATCCCCTGGGTTAACAGCGACGAGGGCTCCTCTATCCCAAACGCGGTCAAACTGGCCAGGATGTGCCCTGCCGGAGAGACAAGGAGAGGCACGGCTTCATGACAGAGGACTCACACTGTAACAGGATGGCGTGTCTCCCACGGAATGAGCCGGGCCTACCCCACATTTGTCATGTACAGGGAGGTGTAGCTGCCTGTGTCCCAGTTTGAGGGGCTTGTGGGGCAGCCTCCCCCTTGTGCCGTAACTTGGGGCTTCAAAGGAGGAATAATGGGGCAGCTCTGCTCCCAGTCTTCAGCACATGCCAGGGACCAGGAGGTCACTTCCGTTGCAGGCCCAGAAAAAGTCTAGATGGAGCGAATGAGATCATCTTGCTTTTCCTTCTCCCCTGGCCTATGGTCCTAATAAAAATCCCTTACCAAACCCACTACCATCACCAAACAACCCACAGCCGCCCCAGACTTAGGGAGCTGGTGAAACTACCGACCTCTGGACTCCACCTACTACCCAATGAATCGGAATCTCTAGGGCAGCGGTTCTCAACCTGTGGGTCTCGACCCCTTTCACGGGGGTCAAGTAAGACTATCGGAAAACACGTATTTCTGATGGTCTTAGGAACCGAGACACCCCTCCTCTCTCTGTCTCTAGGCAGGTTCACCCACATGCAGATATGCCCACCTACAGGTACCCATGCTACACCATGCTTCAAGGAAAATTTCATTCATTTGTTCCTAGAAATATTTCACAATATACGTCATATTGTTTTGGGGATGAATCACTATGCTTGACTGATGTTCAATTTGTAACAATGAAAATACATCCTGCCCTCCAAATAATAATAATTTACATATTACCAAAGGTTTATGAATGAGGAGGGAGTGGAGAGGCAGGGGGAAATGAGCTAATACCAAGGGCTTAAGTAGAAAGCAAATGTTTTGAGAATGATGATGGCAACCAATGTACAAATGTGCTTGGCGTACAATGGATGGATGGATGGATGGATGATGATAAGAGTGGTATGAGCTCCCAATAAAATGATTAAAAAGAAAAAAAGAAAATTCATCCCGCCTATCTGCTATTGACAGGTCGATTCATCACAGTAGCGGAATGACAACTATCAGGTAGACATCAAAATAACGTCATGGCGGGAGGCCACCACAACATGAGGAACCCTATGAAAGGGCGGCGGCGTGAGGAAGGTGGAGAACCCCTGCTCTAGGGAGAGGAGCCCTGGGTGATTCAACAGGAGCCACACTTGGGAACGGAGGAGGCTCTAGCAGGGGATTCTGCGTCAGGCACACCAGCTAGTTTGAACCGCCGACTCTTGGGGCAGTCTTAGAAAGCGTAAGCATTGTGACACCTGGAGATTCCAGTTGTTTGTAGATGCCGCTTGTAGCTGTCCTGTGGGCACTGACTCCTCGTGGCACTGGGTGAAGCATGTCCCACCCAGCCTTATAACTGGTGCTGTTTGGGCCCCATGCTCTGCTACTGACTGTGCCCCGCCCTGAGATAAGCCAGCATCCCCAGGGTGACAATAAGCACGGCCAGGGATTGGGAGGGGCCCCAAGGACAAAGATGATAAGCGAGAGGTGTCTCCGCTATAGTACAAATAACTGCAGGTGAGATGCTTTCTGGCTGGCACGACCAATGGATGAGCGATGACTTTTCCCACCCCCACCCCAGCAATCTTTCCAAAGAGTCCGCGTTGTGAGAAGTGCCCGTGTAATATTCATATTCAACAGTACCTCGGAAGATCGAAAATGTTGCAGCAGTACAAGGTGATATTCCCTGAAGAGCTCTAGAACGGAAAAGGGAGAGGAAATAGAACAGTTATGTCATTGGGGGCGGGGGGAACACATGAATATTCAAGAGTCCCAATGCAAATCACAAGGGGTAGAGAAAGAGCATATCAGCCAACACCAGGAAAATAAATCTTGCCACCGCCCTTCATTGGTGCCTCGGGATAGAAGCCCTGGTGGCGCAGTGGGTTATGTGTGAGATCGTGAACTACAAAGTCAGGAGTTCAACACCACCTACTGCTTCAAGGGACAAAGAAGAGGCTTCCTACTCTCTAGACTTACAGCCTCAGAAACCCACAGGGGTAGTTCTACCCTATTGCCCTGAATCAGGATTGACCCGGTTTGGGGCGGGGGGAGCGGGGGGGAGTTCAGAGGCTTAGGGATTCCCTGATGTGGCTGTGTGCTCCGAAAACGGATAGAGTTGAAACCCGGCATAGAGTCACTCTGCCTTAGAACTGACTCAATGACAGGGGTGGGTGCAGCTCTGTAAGGAGTCTCGGTGCCACAAAGGTTAAGTGACTGGTATCAGCTGAGAGGCAGAGCATTCCAACCCGCCAGTCAGAATTGGTTCAGGGGCAGCGCATTTGGATTTGGGGTTTGGGATCCCTTTGGGTCAACCCAGAGAGGAAAATCATAGTCATCCTGCCACCAGATCAGCCACGACTCTTTTCAGTTAGAATGCTCTTCGTGCTTATTTGAGCCATGTCATGGCACGTTGACTCTGCTAAAGACAACACAGGCCAATCACTGACGAGGCAAGCTGATACAGAAAGGTCAGGCATGTTTAAAGGATTCCGGAAAAGCGCAGCTGGCTTGCGGGCCCTTCTCTCTCTTTGTTGAGTTTGGTCACTTACCCTTGACGGAGGGACCCTATGGGGTAGAACTGCCCCTATGCAATTCCTACAGAAGGGACTGCCACAGCTTTCTCCTGCGGAGAGGCTGACGTCTCCCGGTGGCTGACTTTCTGAGCAGGACCATCTGAGCCAGAGGACAGTGACTGTGGATGTGCCACCGGGGAGAACGCAGCAGGAGCAGAGTTGCACGGGCACACGTGTGCTCACGCAGCGTGTCTCTGGAGGAGAAGCATGGGAAAAGAGGAACAAACCCTCCTGGAGTGTCAGAGAAGGCGGAGGCCTCCGAGAGGGCTCGGAGCAGCATCTGCTATTGCCAGGGGGTTGGGGGGTGGGGGTGGAATTCAGGGGCAGTAGGTAACATGGACTCATCTTCTGAGAGCTGGGGTCAAAGTTCGCAGCCAGGCACACCCAGCGGAGCACAGTTCTGCTCTGACACTCAGGGAGTGACCATGATTTGGAATTCCTGAGACTCTAACTCTTTACGGAAGTAGGAAGCCTCATCTTTTGCACACAGAAAGATGGTGGTTTCAAACTGCTGACCTTGTGGTTAGCAGGCCAACACGTAAACCATTACACTGTCAAATGTAGCAGCTGGAGGATGTGTTGCGAAACAAGTGCTCTCCGCACCCCGCCCCAATAATAAATTTATATATTATATAAACAAAAGCTTCCCATCTGGATCATTTTGTTTAATAAAAGTGTCTATGATTCTGTATTACAGTAATGCTTCCTGACATATTTTCTTATGCCTACACCTGTCTGTCCATCGTCCATGTTTCTAAGGCCAACTCCTTACGCTATATGGCCAGGTGAGTATGCGTGAGAAAGAGGGGCCAGGTGGCATCTGTCCAGCATCCTCATCCACTCAGGCTGAGAAAAACGATCATAAACACTGGATTTAACAAGTGTACCACAAACCTTAAACAGTTTGGCACCAGGGATCTCAGCGATGGGCTCTTCTGAGTAAGAGAGATTCTGCTCCACAAAAAATTCCCGTATCCCCAGTTCACTGATTTCCACACCAGTTACATGGTGCCCCAAGTCTGCAAACCTGCATGGAAACACATAGCTCCACTTAGATTCAATGCCAAACACCGCACTGACAAACACAGGGGCATGCTCCAGGGAGTATACATTTCCTTCCACATAAAAGACGGCAAAGGAGGTCAGGCCCATGGGGTTTCAGAGTGTATGAGGGAAAATAAACTTACATCCTCCAGCTTGCTGTCATGCTGAATTATGAACGGTCTATAAACTTACTATGTACTGACTGTCATTCTGTCAATTCCGACTTGTAGTGACCCTTTAGGATCCCCCACGCCTGTGGGTTTCTAAAGGTGCAAATCTAAATGGAGCACAAAGCCTCATCTTCCTTCTGGGGAGCAGGGTTTGAACTCTTGACCTGTGGTTAGTTACCCAACTGGTAACCCATGACACCTGCCGGGTTTCTTAGCAAAATCCATTTTAGAAACATTCTATCTCCAAATGCAGATTCACTATGCAGGGACTTGATGAGGGCCTTCTGCGGTAAACACATCTTTGGATGAGAAGTGCATTTCAACTTCCCTCCCTCAGAATTGTGATGCATTTCGACTTCTCTCCCTCAATGCTGACCATGAGAACGGTCTGTGATGGTGGAAATGTCTGTTCCCATTGTCCAAGACGGTGGCCAATAAGCGCACTGGGTATTAAGAACCACCCAGGGACTCCCATAAACAGGTCAATGCTACAGTGGGGTGCTTTATCCTCAAAGACATTTTTATCCCCAAGTGTGCTTCTGCAAATGATCATTGGATAAGTGACAGCTTGTGAAGTATGAGGACGTCTGTGGAAGGAGTTTCCTGCACCCATCGAAACATGTTCCTGTTTATAAAACAAGCCAGGCAGGACAGACGAAAATGGGAAACTTCGAGGAGGTGGGAAGCAGGTTCACACTCAGCAGCCCAAGCGTGAGGCTGATGAGGCGGAGGCCGGATCCGCTAACCTTCTGGGTCAATTCTGACACCAGCTATTTGCCCACAGCACCCGTGTCTTGGCTGGGTTGGACTAATCATGGCAATGCCACGCAGGGCTCACAGACTCACAGTTAGGGGTTTATTGGGGCAGTTGACACATTACAATTCAGGTGAGAAATGTTCAGGATTCTGGTGGCACTGTCTGGTAATCATCAGACCGTTAACCACGAGGTTGGGGGTCCACATCTTCCCACCAGAGGAAAGATGAAGCTGCCTGCTACCTTAAAGACATACACACTCAGAAACTCCACATGGTGCCCCTATGTATCTCATTTGATTGGATGGTAGAGGGTGGGTCTCCCTTGAGTAGTCAGAGGGGGTCAGGCACCACCTCCACATTCCATTTAGGATGATAAGACATGAGAAGCAGGCAACGTCTCTCATCTCACAAACATCCAAATCCAGTACCGAAGTCCTTGGGAGGAGCAAATAGCTTATACTTTACCTGCCAACTGAAAGCCAGTGGCTTTCCATTTCTGTTTTCATAAGGATCGCAGTCATGGAAACCCTATGGAATGGTTCTATCCAACACATGGAGTTGTGAATAGGCTCAATGATAATTTGTTTAATTGGTTTTCGTCCCCAAATATTTAGCAATCATGCTGAATATGGTGCTGCCTCAACCTTCTGCTCTCACTGCCACAGAGTCAATGTCGACCACAGTGACCCTAGAGGTTATAATAGACCTGGTCCTGTGTGGCAGTCAGGTAATCATGTCAACTTCAGGATTGGGAGTGTGCGGTTGGAGGTTGGCCTGTCATTCTGGAGATAGCCAATGAGTCCACTGTGTGGGCATGGCCTTCTGAGAATTCTGGGAAATCTTGCGGTATTTCCCAATTGGAGGTGAGAGACTTGGCTCAGTCTCTTGGAGATGCTCTACTGACAAAACATAAGGCGGGCTCCCTGTGAGACATCCCGGAGGAGAAGCTACATGGGCTTACACCGATGGAACCAGACCTCTGATGCCGGAAAAGCCATATGGAGACTCCTGCCAGGGCTGAGATGCTTGAGAAATGCCAGAGAGGCCCCTGTCAGTGCTGAGATGCTTCTACCACTACTGGATACATAAGACTCTTCACCCACTGGCCGGTGATTGTCCTGGTGTCATTGCATGTGCTTCATGAGCCTGAAGAGCATTCATGGATTGGTATCGGACATATGAGCTAATATTGGACTTATGGACTTGGACTGGACTGGGTTGGGATGCTTGCTCAATGTTCCATTCCTCTTGTATATAAACCAGCCTGTTTATGAATTTGTTTCTCTAGTCTACCTGGACTAACACACTCTGGGAGTGTGTGACCCACAGTGACCCTTGAGGTTAGGGTAGACCTGGGCCTGTGAGTTTCCAAGACATTATAGGAGTAGAAAGTCTGATTTGCTCCCTTAGAGCAGCTGGTGGTTTCAAACTGGTGACTTTTCAGATCGCAGCCTGATGTGTATCCATGCCACCACCTGGGCTCCTTCAAACCCTCTGCTAGAGCTAGATGATCGACATGTGCAACAGCATTGCGTGTTGTTACTGTAAGGCAGTTTCATTCTCCTGCAGTGCTGTCTTTGGCCTCAGTGTGCCTGTTGAGTGTACGGTTGAGGTCTAATAAAACATGGTAGACATTTTCTCAAGTTCATGGTCATGGGCGAACCTTCGGTCAAAGCAGCCATCTATCTGATAAATGCTCCAAGGTGATAAGAGTGTGGGGTGGCTACACCCATGTCACCATCTCCCTTTGAAAATGAACTCCAGGGTTCCGGTGGCATAGTGGTTGAGTATGGGACTGCGGCCCACTGGCATGGCGGTTCAAATCTAGCAGCAGCTCTCCAGGAGCAAGGCTGGGCCTCATACTCCCACCATAGTGCAGTGAGCCCCTCCCCCCCTCCAAAAAAGAAATTGAACACCAAATGTGCGCGCTCATTGAGTGGGTGAGTCTCCCTGTATTTCCATAAGACATGATGCCTTTTAAAGTTACGTGTGCTACTCTTTATTTTTTCTATTTCATGATCAACGTTCTCAGCTTGAGAGTTTAAAAATGAACACTACGTCTCAGCACTAGAAATGATCATTATAACAGAATTCTATACTGAAGGAGCCCTCCAGCTATGTTATTTCAGGGAAGCCTACAGTCACAGCTGAAGCAACCCTGGTGATGTAGTGGTTGTGCGAGGTCAGCAGTTCAAAACCAGCCAGCTCTGAGGGAGAAATATGAGGCTGTCCACTTCTGTAGAAAGAAGCACAGTGGGAAACCACAGGGGCAGTTTCACTCTGCCCCACAGGTTCGCTATGAGTTAGAATTGACTCGATGGCCATGAGTTTTTATAATCGCAATGAATGCAAAGGCGCACTGAAGGTTATGAGTTGGTCTGCTCGTGGTAAGATCAGTAGTTTGAAACCACCAGCAACTCCACTGGAGAGAGATGAGGATTTCTAGTCCCTTAAGAGGGTCAGTCTCTGAAACTCATCAGGGACAGTTCTACCCTGTCCTATAGGGCAACTATGGGTCAGAATCAACCCAATGGCAGTAAATTTGGTTTTAGTTTAAGCCAATTCTCACTAAGGCTTAGTAAGGGGCTCTGGGCTTGCAGGGCGTCAAGTGGTGGGTCATTGACAACAGGTGTGCGATTCAAACCCACCTGCTGCTCTTCAGGGGAAAGAGGAATCTGTCTGCTCCTACAAGGACTCAGTCTCAGAAACCTACAGGGGCAGTTCTTCCCTCTTCAAGAAGGTCACTGTGCAGCAGAATCCTATGTAGACTCACAGCAAACATAGAGTGGCTTGTGGATTCAATCAAATTCTCTTCACAGAAGTTATTCACAAGAAATGCTTTCTGCAGCACTAGTTTTATAGCAATGAGTCAAGATAACAAAATCATCTATGTGTTGGTTCGGGACACTGAGCCAAACTTGGGACTCACACACTGACCCAAAGTTGTCGTTCGTTTCATCAAAAAGACAATATTTATTCATTTAAATTCCCAAACTCCCAACACAACTTAAAAAAAAAACATAGATACATAGATATAAAGATCTAGGGCCTGTAAGAGGGAAGCTGTAGTGTGTGTGTGTGTGTGTGTGTGTGTGTGTGTGTGTATTTCTGCATTGGTTACTAACTAATTAATTTTCCTGGATACTCAAAGACTTCTAAGGGGTAAGCTCATGTCCATTTCTGCTCCCGTTCTTCTATTCTTTGAGGTTTCCAACGCTACACTCACCAGTAACACCCACAGCAAGCTTCCTGCCGCCAAGTCCATTCCAACTCTTAACAACCCATCAGGACAAGAGGAAAGTCCAAGGAAATGGAGGAAAGAACTAGGAGACAAAGGGCATTTATAGAGGTCTAAATACAGGCATATACATATATATATGTACACATACATATATACGTGACGATGATGGGTAAATAGAGTTATAGGTTTAGTATTAAGGTAGCAGATGGTACCTCTACTCAAGTCCTCCCTCAATGCAAGAACACTTTGTTCTATTAAACTGGCATTTCATGATGCTCACCTTCCCGACATGATCACTGAAGGCAAGTGGGTGCTTAAGCAAATGTGGTAAAGAAAGCTGATGGTGCCCAGTTATCAAAAGATATAGCATCTGGGTCTGAAGGGACCATCTAGCTGAGAAGCAAGAATGCCCACATGGAAGAAGCTTACCAGGCTGTGTGATTACTAAGTGTCCATAGGATCAGGTATCAGGCATCAAAGAACAAAATATCACATCATTGTGAAGGAGGGGACATGCAGAGTGGGAACCCAAAGCCTATTTATAGGCAATTGGACATCCCGACAGAAAGGTTGTAGGTTGGAGATGAGCCAGTCAGGGTGCAGTAAAGCACCATCAAAACATACAACTTTCCTCTATTTCTTTAAGGCTTCCTCCTCCCCCACTATTATGATCCCATTTTACCTTACAAATAAAGTTAGACCAAAAGATCTACTCTGGTACAGATAAAAACTGGAAACACAAGGAATTCAGGATAAACCCCTTAGGGGTTTATCTTAGGTCCAATAATGAGAGTAGTAATACCAGGAGGGTAAGGGAAAGGTGGGGGGAACCAATCACAATTATCTACCTATACCTTCCTCCCTGGGGGACGGACAATAGAAAAGTGGGTAAAGGGAGACATCAGTCAGCGTAACACATGAAATAATAATAATTTATAAATTATCAAGGGTTCATGAGAGAGGAAGGATGGAGAAAGGAGGGGGGAAATGAGGAGCTGATACGAAGGGCTCAAGTAGAAAGAAAATATTTTGAAAATGATGGTTACAAATGTACAAATGGGCTTGACACAACGGATGGATGCACGGACTGTGAAAAGAGCTGTTCGAGCCTCCGGTAAAATGCTTTTTTAAAAACACCTAAAAGCCAACCCTTCAGGACAGAGGAGAACTACTCCATACTGTTTTGGGGTCTGTAGTTCTTCCAGAAGCAGGCTGCCTCATCGTCTCCCTCAGGGAGTAGCTGGTGGGCTTGAACCACTAACCTTTTAGATAGTAGCAGAGTCTTTAATCAATGCACTGCCAGAATCCTTTCGTTAACAATAAACTACACAAACAAACTCATAGCTGTGGTCGAATAGATTTCAACTCACAGCACCCTATTGGACAGAGTAGAACTGCGCCTGTCAGTTTCTGAGACTGAAACTCTTTCCAGGAGTTTAAAAGCCCGGTCTTTCTCCCTCAGAGCGGACTGGGGCTTTCGAACTGCCGACCTTGTGGTTAGCAGCCCATGGCATGGCCAACTGCACTGAGAGGGCTCCGGCATCATTAACATAAAGAATGCTATCTGTTCAGAATGTGATATGCTCAAGAGAATGTTAAATGCTATATGCTTATACTGGACATAGAGAACCCCTATGCGATTCTTCAGAATGGAATCTCTTAACTGATATTTAGTTAAATAGTGACCCAAATAATTCATCAAGGCCCGAGAGTGTATGAATTTATACTTATCTGATCCTACCATCTCATTTCAACTGCTTTTCCACAAAGAGGGACGAATACTCTGAGTCCACTCTCGCCATTAAGGAAAGTATCCAAATGCTTCTTCAGTAATCTGGAAGGGGGGAAAAATTAGTTGTTTGCCTTTTTAGTTAATAAGCCCAAAATACTGAAGCGAGAGTTACGACAGTACAGTGATTTTAGGGCTGCTGAATCCCTGATGCTGGCTGTTGACAAGTATGCAGTGTGTTGGCTCTGCTTACTAAGAGTGTAGGGTGCTGATATATGTGTGTATGTGTGTGTGTGTGTATATATATACATATATATATAAGTACTGTATACTTTTCATGTAGCATTTCTTTAAGGGTCCAACAATACAGATAACATCAACAGTTACAATCCCCAGTGTCTAAGCAAAAAAACAGGGAAGCAACTTGAAGTCACGTAATCAGTAAGTGGTACAACTGACTCAAAGCAAGGCTTTCATGCTTAGTAATTAAAATTTGAAAAAAAATTTCATCCTTGAAGACAGACTGACAATAGTCTCTGCTAATACCCTAAGTGTGTCTTTTCGTGGGAGAGGAAGGGAGGGGACCATTGAGCTCATGTGTTTCTCAGTCTTCGTGTGAAGGAAAGTTCTTCAATGGTGTGCTCCATTCTCCTTAGAGGTAGTTTTGGAGAGTTCAATTCTTGTCAGCAATTCTTCCTGGGGAGATGGGGCTCTTCTGAAGCCCTTGATGCATGAATAGGGGGGAAAGAACCCAGGAAACAAGGTTTCAACATAATGCACCAGCTGCTACTTAGTACACAAATGTCCCAATTACATCCATGGAAAGTGAGGGGGCTGTGTGAAAAAGAAGGCAAGTCTATAAAGATCACTTTGACTGGACACCGACTCCAGGAATCGTTGTGGCTGCTATAAAGACAACGATTACTTTATGGCTTAACATTCCAGCTCACTTCCCATTTTCCAGGGTCTAGAGCCTAGGTTCCCAAACTTATTCAGCCAACTGCTCCCTTTTCAGAAAAAAAACAAAATTACAATATATATATATATATATATGTATAAAAAAATTCAGTGTCACCCCTTCATCTTCACCGATTATGGGTTGTACCACAGGCCATAATTCAGGATAAAGCGTAGCATCTGTTTTTGTAGTGCCACGGATCGCCCTGGTGCTCCCCAGAGAGCACTATCAACTGCTTTGGGAAACACTGATCTCCATGGTGCTTCAGCATCTGAATCTACAGTTAGTAAGCATAGCCAACACACTGCATACTTGTCAACATCCAGCATCGGAGGATTCAGTGTACACATTGCCCGATCACGCTTGATACACATATATAATAAAGAGGCAAGAGTAACACAGATACCACAGGGGATTAAATAACAGTCAGATTTCATAAATCTGAGCTGCCAGCAATGGGGAAGTCACATTGTTATTTATACGCAGTGGACTGGGAAAACATGAGAATTTTTTTAAATTTAGGCATCACTGCCCTCAGGTGGTGGGAGTAGGAGGCTCAGCCTTTGCTCCTGGGAGCCGGAATTGAACCTCCATCCCAGTGGGCCACAGTCCCG
>PVJH01044893.1:0-12764 GCA_004026705.1 Nesogale talazaci | reverse complement strand
GTGCTACTCCCCACACTGCTCAGCCGCTTGTCCTTAGTGTTTTAAGTAGGTGTGGTGGGGTCAGACTGGATGCGGTCCTGACACCATGTCTCCAGTGTTGTCCTCTGTAGGGCCATGGGTCAGCTGACATGGGATGGTGTGTCTCATAGTGGAGTCAGCCATATGGTAATCTCTGTGCAATGGCTGTTCTGAGTGGGGATATTGTCCTCAAGGCTCGGTCGGCCAGTATGCACTCCACTCTCTCTTTCTCCCCCTTCATTTGCTCCTGTGTGTTCTCATCAGACATGTCCCTCTCCTGGAGCTGCAGCTTCAGTGCTCTCCTCTAAAGTAAATTCTTGGAGGGGGGTGGGGATGGCAGCTGTCCACACAGTTGGGATTGGGGCTGGGTCCTGAGACCCTTCCACTGGCTCCATGCTGGCAAACTGCATTCACATTCCAAGTTGAAGTCTGGGCCCTCTTTCCCTGTGGAGATATAAATAATATCCTCCCCTTGAGTGGGTTAGTGCCCTGTTCCCCCACTACATATTTCTATCTTTATTTCCTTTTCCCCCACCCCATTTCTTTTTAGTTGGCTACCATATGTACCCCAGGATTTAGTCTAGCCCCTGCCAAAACACCTGGATCTCACGCCAGGAATGTTTGTATATAGTAGCTATTTCCCTCAAGCCCTTTTGCATTTTATGTTAATAAGCTTGCTTCAGTGGACTCATGTTGTACTTGTGCTTTTGTGCTTGTCTGACTTCACTTAGCGTAATTTCCTCTAGTTCTTCCCATGTGGCAGTATGCGTCATACATTCATCACTGCTTTTTTAGCGATGCATAATACTCCATTGTACGTAAGTACCACAGTTTTTTAATCCATTTGTCTGTTGATGGAAATTGAGGTTTTTTCCAACTCCTTGCAATTGTGAACTGTGCCGCAAAGAACATCGGCGCACAGATGTCTGGTCATGATTTGTTTCTTGCCTCTTCTGGGTATATGCCCAATAGGGGGATTGCTGAGTCTTATGGAAGCTCAAATTGCATCTGTTTTAGATAGTGCCAAATCAATTCTTATGGCTAATGATAGGGAACATTTTCTCATATGTTTATTGGCCTTTTGGATTTCTTCCTCTGTGAAACTTTTGTTCAGGTACTTTGCCCACCTCCTCAGTAGGCGTTTAGTTTTCTTATTGTAAGCTTGTAAAGTATTGTAGATTTTAGCAATAAGGCCTTGGTCTGATGTGTCATTGCTAAAGATATTCTCCCAGTGGGTTGGCCCTCTTATTACTCTCTTGGTAATTCTTTCGATGTACACAGGTGATTTATCTTCAGTGTATACCATTTGTCAATTTATAAGTCCTCTACATTTGTGTCCTTCCCTATTTCTGATAGCCTAAGTATCCCCTGTACCAAGGTTCTCAGATTTATCCCAATTCCCCCATTAATGGCCCTGATTTGGCTCTGAGATCCACCTTGAGTTTATTCTTGTGCAATGAATGAAGTAAGTGTCTTGCTTCATTTTCCTGCAGGTAGATATTCATTTTTTTCCAGCACCATTTACCAAAGAGGGCATCCTCTTCCCATTTGATAAAAATAATCAGTTGTCTGTTGATGTTTTCATTTCTGTGTCTTCAACTCTTTTCTATTGGTCTGAATATCTGTCATTATACAAGTACCACACTGTTTTGACCACTGTGGCCATTTAATGGGTGCTAAAGTCAGGTAGAGCAAGCCTTCCCACTTTGTCCTCCTTCTTGAGGAGTTCTTTGCTAATTTTGGGCGTCGTCCCACTGCATATGAAGCTGGTGATCAGTTTTTCCAATTCTTTGAAGAAGGATGATTGTATTCATATTGGGATAGCATTAAACTTACATAGTGCCTTGAGTAGGACTGACATCTTTACTGTATTGAGTCTTCCAATCCATGAGCATGGAATATTTTTCTCTTTGTTGAGGCCACTCTTTGCTTCCTGTAATAGTGCTCTATAATTTTCCTTGTACAAATTTTTCATTTTTTAAGTCAGATATATTCCCAGATATTTACATTATTTTCTTCTTTTACCTCAAAACTTACTGTTCCCTCACCTCTCCTTCCCCTCTACGATACACAGCACAGTCCTATCTAGCAAATGGGACATGAAGCAACAAACGGTCTCTTAAAATGTCTTTGTAAGGATGGTGGTTACCTAAAAC
The DNA here is from genome assembly GCA_004026705.1 of Nesogale talazaci. Classification (NCBI taxonomy): domain Eukaryota; kingdom Metazoa; phylum Chordata; class Mammalia; order Afrosoricida; family Tenrecidae; genus Nesogale; species Nesogale talazaci. Next base: position 10,590 of record PVJH01044893.1, on the reverse strand, counting down.
AGTTTATACAGTTAGAAAACATGGACTTTTCCTGATAAGTTATATATACATTTGAGCATCTAACCAGATAACCAGTGTAATCAAGTCAGTGGGAAATAAGGAGCAGTTACTCTTACTGCATTTAACTCTGCTGTCAGTCTGCTGTGTGTGATATTTTAAAAAGTCACGTGATGATTTGCTGCTGTGGATCCCATTGGTGAACAGAGCAGGACACTGCCCTCTCACATTTCAATAGGGTGTTGAGGTGAATTGATGGTGAATTGATCCCTTCCTCTTTAGTCAACTTTTTCATCCAAGAACCCTTGATTCAATCACCCAGTGTTCAGGAAACCCCATCATACACACAGGAGTGTCACATTTAAGATTTTCAGATGGACTCAATTGATATAGCTGGGGATGGGTCCTGATGATTAAGCAGCTTGGATCACTATCATTTTGATGCAACTTCATGAACTCATTTCACTCTCTAGCCCAGAGGTACCTGAACTTGACTGATCATTGTAATTACCTGGGGATCTGAGAAAATGACAAATTTATGGGGTCTTCTCCCTGGAGGCTTTACTCAATAGTTTTAAATCAAAACCAGGCACCTGTAGTTTGATCAGATCCAATGTGATTTCTGATTATCAGCCCAGTTTGGGAACCTAGGCCCCATAGGTTTCCAAACTTATTTGATTTTTGCCACCTTTTCTGAGGGGAACAAAATATTTTCAGTGTCCCTTTGGCAGAGATAAACTTGTGTACTGCTTTCCTTTCTAAGTTTAAGTATCTGCTTTGGCATCCCCAAATCATTCCAGGGCACCCCCTGGGGCAGTGTCACCAACTATGGGAAACACTACTCTAGCCCAAAGACTCTAGACTCCTTTCACATTTTACTAAATTCCTTGTGACCTCTGGTCTTATGTTTTTCTCCTTCTACCTGAACAAATGCTTGCCCTTAGTTGCTCATATGCACCTCTCCTATTGACCTCTAAACTAGAGACTAGGGGTTGCCTATTCAGCAGCCATCTGCCTCTTCACACCAGTCATACTCTGGCCTCTCTTTGTAGAAACCATTTCCCTGCTTTTAATCAAGATTGACTACAATCTACCTTACTTTCAGGTTCAGGCTGGTGTCTGATTTGGTTTAAATCAATAAACATCCAATTCCATCCATTGGTCAGTGGTATGAGTTCAAGGATGGGCACGGTAAAGATAGAACATGGGCAGGAAGAAGGGGATTATCCTGATTCTCTGAAGATAGTGGAGGAGATGTTTCCTTTTTACTTCTAGATGTGACAAGGGAGAAATCTCACATGAGGTTGGCTGTTCAGCATCTTAGCAACATGCAAGCCTCCATTGACAAATGGGTCTTGACTGGGAATCAAACCCAGGATTCCTGCATGGAAGGCAAGCATTCTATTAAGACACCCTGCCTCCAACTCGTTGATGGTGGCTTCCTGCCTCCAATTCGTTGATGGTGGCTTGTGCTTTGGTGTGATGCTGGAAGCTCTGAGTGAGATGTCTTACCAGCAAGGTCACCATCATAGATAGGTTTCAGTGGCGCTTTCAACTAAGAACAGACTTGCAAGAAATAGGTTGCCCACTTCTGAGGCATTTGCCACCAAACACATAATGACTAGTAGTGGAATAATGTCTATTACAGTGCTGAAAGATGAGTCCCTTAGGTTGGGAGGCACTCAAGGACAATGGGGTGGGAAAGGTGACGGAGATGGGGATGGGGTGGGTGAAGTAAGTCATTGACTTTAATATCATGGATGCAATGAAGCTTCTAGGACCTTCATTTTCTGATCAGGGGAGACTCAAAATCATAAGAAGTAAATATAAGCATAGTTTAGTGCTTGGAATGTGGAATGTATGAAGTATGAATCTAGGAAAATTGGATGTCAACAAAAATGAAATAGATCTCATAAAGATCACCCCCTAGGCATAAATGAGATGAAATGAACTGGTATTAGCCATTCTGAGTTGAATAATAATATGGTTTACTTGAATGACAAATTCAAGCAGCATTGCATTGACCATCAAAGACAACAAACATTTCAAGATCTCTTTTGTAAGAAACAGAAGAAAGATGTAGGAAGCAAAGCAACAGAGGTTTAGATATAGGTGTGCACTTATGTAGATATATTAATTCTTAAAAATAGAGATATTGGTCTATGGAAATGGATGGACTTTGGGTCTCTGATCAAGCCCTCTATCAATGCAACAACACTTTGTTCTAACAATCTGGCATTCTGTGATGCCCACCCTCCGGACATGATCACTAAAGATGAAATGGGTACATAAGCAACTGTGGTGAAGAAAACTGGTGGTGTCCTGCTATCAAAAGATATAGCGTCTGAGGTCTTAAAGACTTGAAGTTAAACAAGTGGTCATCTAGCAGAGAAGCAACAAGACCACAAAGAAGAAGCACACCAACCATGTGATCATGAGGTGTCAAAGGGATTCATAACAGGCACCAGAAGACCGAAAACAAACAACAAGCAAAAATAACATATTGTTGAACACAAGGAGTTTCAGAGCAGAGACCCAAAACTCATCTGTAGACAATAGAACATCCCCTTCCAGAAAGATCATAAGGATGAGTCAACAAGAGTGCAGTATAGCACTAATAAAACACAATATTTCTCTGGTTCTTTGAGGTGTTCTCAACCCCATTCTCATGACCCCAATCTTGTCATTCACTGAGGGTTAGACCAGAGCAGGTACACAGGTATAGATAAGAGTTCATGACACACAGAATCCAAGTCAGATAAACCCTTCAGGAACAGAAATGTGAGTATTGCTACCAGAAGGGTCTGGGAAAGATAGGAGAACCTATCGCAAAGATTGACGAATACACTCTCCCACAAGGGGGTGGGGATGAAGGGAGATAAGTGCGTGAAGCAGGTATAAGATATGAAAATAATAATTTATCATTTATTAAGGGGTCCTGGGGATGGGGTGGGGAGTCGGGGGAAGAAAGAGGCACTGATACCAAGGGCTCAAATAGAAAATGAATGTTTAGAAAATGATGATGGGGGTGGCGTGGTGGTTGTGCGCGGGACTGCGGCCCACTGGGTTGGAAGTTCAAATCCAGCAGCAGCTCTCCAGGAGCAAGGCTGGGCCTCCTACTCCCACCACCAGAGGACAGTGATGCCCCAAACAAACAAAGAAAATGATGATGGCAACATGTGTACAAATATGCTTGATAAAATTGACGTATGTAATATTATTAGAGCTGTAATAGCCCCCAATAAAATGATTTTTTTAAAAAGATCTCTTTTGAAGCACAATGCTGTCTCTGATAGGATACTATCTCCATATAAAAAGAACACCAGTTAATGCAACTATTAATCAATTTACATACCAACCACTAAAGCTAGTGATGAAGAAATTGAAGAATTCTGCCAAATTCTTCAGTTTGAAGTCGATCAAACATGTAATCGAGATGTACTGGTAATTTCTGGCAATTGGAATGTGAAAGTTGGAAACAATAATAAGAACCACTAGTTGGATAATGTGGTTGTGATGATAGAAAGCTGGAAATTGCCTGATAAAATTTGACTTCATTACAACCCTTTTACCAACAACATTAACAGTGACTATACATGTGGGACTTGCCATGTGGAATACATAGGAATCAAAGTCACTATCTTCATGAGAAGAGATGTTTGAGGAGCGCAACATCATCGGCAAAAATAAGGTAAGTGGAATAGACCATCCATTACTCATACAGAAGTACGGGCTGATGCTGAAGAAAATGACATTATGTTCACAAGAACCATAACATGACCATGAGTATATCTCACCTCAAGTTGGGGAATACCCCAAGAACAGATTTGATACATTGACCTTCAAATGACCAAACCCAATGAATTATGAAATGCCATCAAGAACAACATACATTGTTTTATTTATATATATAAAATCCAGGAAATTTATTTCTATAGAGACCAGTAACTGGATTAATAATTTCTTAAGGTTATAGCAGAGGAGGTTGTGTGTGGGGGGTGGGGAACTAATAATGAATGCAAGCATGAACAAAATATTCTAAAATATGGCAATGCTAGTGCCACACTTTTTAACATGCTTAAACCATGAAAGTTTATGGCATATGAATTATATGTCAATAAAGCTGGTAAGACAATTTAAATTTAAATTAAAGAATTTCAGGGCAAATGATCATACATGAAGAAAGCATAAAATCATTAGAAAGTCTGGAAAGAAAGAAATAATCCAAGTGGGTGTCAGAAGAGATTCTGGAACTTGCTTAGACAGAGGAAAGGTAACAATCAAACTAGATTCAAAAGAGGCTGTGAAATGAGGGCCAATACTTACTGCCACGTATTGAACTACATGTTTGGGATACAATATAGTTTCCTCACATACTTTGCCCCCACAATTAAATATGTCAAATTGAAACTTTCAGAATAATTTGGAACCTTCCAGAAATTATTCCTACACATTATATCTGATGTCACAAATTCTCTATCATCCACAACTAAGCTATGCTAGATGATATGCTTGCCCTACCATCACTTCCAGGATTCTTTTGCATTTCCTGAAAGCCTTGGAGACTTTGTTTGTCTGATGATTAATTATAGATTTTGCACCACACCCCTACTTCCTCTTTTCTAATATAATGTGTAACCAAAATCTTAGTAACAGGAGTGTCATATTCAGAATGAGCACATTAAAGGATTATTTTCACACTGTTGGCCTAGGTAGCCATCTTCCAACTTTCTTGGCAAAGAGAAGGCATTTCCAATATGACACTGACTTGCTGAAACATTTCATTTGGTACTTCATCATTCTTGGAGCCTTGGTTTTTGCTGATGTCTCAATGAAGCTTGGACTTCAATAAGCATTGGTTGTTGAGTATATGCTACTTTCTGAAATGGCTGCATGCCAACTGATTCTTTTTGATATAGTGACTGTATTCTCTTCATCTTTTTTTTTAAACTCCCTGTATTGTTGAACATTTTTGTCCCTAGAATCCTTCAATATTGAAACTTGAGGCTTGAGGTTTTTTCTTTTGTTCTTTTACATTGAGAAATGCTGGGGGTTTTCTCCTTTTTCTTTTTCTGACATATTATAATGCTCATTTCATTCTAATATTTTGTCTTTTCAGGCTACCATTTGAAATGTTCTGCTCAGCTCATTAAAGTCCTCCTTTCTTTCATTTATTTTGGCAACAAGCAAGATCAAGTTTCAGATTCTATTCGGCTAGTCACTTAGCTTTTCACTTTCTTGTTTTTTAATGACTGTTTTAGATCAATTGACTAGGGAAACAAATCTAGGGACACTCATATGTGTGTAAGAAAGAGCTTTATGGGGCTGAGCTCTGGTGGCGTAGTGGATGTGTGCGGGACTGCGGCCCACTGGGAAGGAGGTTTGATTCCAGCTCCACGGAGCAAAGGCTGAGCCTCCTACTCCTACCACCTGAGGGCAGTGATGCCCAAAAAAAACAAAAAACAAAAAAAAAAAAAAGAAAGAGCTTTATATAAAAAATAATTGCATATCAAGAGAAAACATTCCAGCCAACTCCAGATGAAGTTCATAAATCTACTATTAGCCTATAAGTGTGATCTAGTCCATAAATCTCTCTTCAGACTCATATAGCTCCATGCAGTGATGAAGAATGCAGGAATATTACAGTCTGGTGGGTACAAGGTCTTGTAAATTCAACGGTGGTCAATGTGTCTTCAGCGTCTGGCCAGTCTCCAGCAGGTTTTCAAGTGGCTCTCCAGCAAGAAATTTCTCCAGCAGAGAGATGCTTTTGCCGGGCTGAGCAAGTCTCTGAGTAGTTTGTTAATAGGAAGATGAAAGCAGAGTGGGGGAAGTTCCCAGAATCCTCATGAGAAGGACATGCCATCAAGGAGACATCATCAGGCTGTGATCTGATTGACAGGCTAGACTCTTTCCCTACACTTATTTACCAAGTTGACATGAAATTATGGAACTAATGCAGACCACTGCTTGTCAACTTGACACCTTTATACACTCTTTAGCCATACATAATTTTTAAAAATAAGGACAATAGTAAGATCATGTGTGTGCCTAATGGGGTAAAACTAAAATACATACAATTTGAAGTGTGCCATCCTCATTTCAATGTAATACTCTATGGGAGACAAAAATATTCTATGCTTAGCACTTGTAGTTATGTTAACACCTTTACCATATCCTATAATTCTATAAGCCTACTCCCTCACCTATGAAAATTTGTAAGCCAGTCACTTCATGCCTTTATCCCCAAATTTGGGGTATCCAATTTCTATACTGACCACTTATATCGACTCAGTGCTCTGAGAAGGAAAGCATGTTCTTTGATGTAAAGAATCTTTATTCCAGTTGGAACTTTGTGAGTTCAGATCCCTAAACAAAGTCAAATCAGGGCAGGACATCCAAAAAATCAGCAGCAATATACATTAATTCACAGGCTCAAAAATCTTACCTTCTTCTGGTCGGGTTCTGGTCAACTCATTGTAGGCTACCTCATTTAGCCTCATCGAGGTGCCCATTGACTGCCTTGCCTTTCAACCATGGCCCAATCACAAATTCTTAACTACCCTTCCCACCTTGGGCTAGGCCACAAACTTCAGATAAGCCATCCTGCCCAAATCGTCTCCTTCAGTCCCTGTCTTTATCTTTTCAGTGACTTCCTTTCAGGTGTGTCCTATACCCATTTAAAGATTCAGTTTAATGATGAAGGTAAGTAGGCTTACCAACTCTCTAGTTTTACTTCCCAATAATCATTTCTGTCACACATGATATCAGTAAAAATAGGGAGAAGAAAACAGCATAAACCTAATACAACCAGATCATAAATTCAATTCTTAAAAGTCAAATTCAATTTTATATCTCTTATTTAGCCTGTCATATTCATATGCAATATAGCCTTAGGCCTCAAATAAAGAAGGGTGGGGCTTTCTGTCAGACATTTTGACTAAGCAGCATGATCTCAGAGGAGACATTCAGGAGTGATTTCACGTCCTTTGCTCAAAACTTACATTTATCACATTCATTTTTGCCATTTCAGACAGGATTAGTCAAAGGCAACTTCTGGGAATCAAAACCTTAACTTCTACAATCAATTTTAGAACATTTTCTTCATTCTTGTGCTTACTATGATTAGCTTCCTGTTTTCCTTCAACTTCTCCTGCCACAATCCTATGAACTTATTCTTCTAATTAATCTCTATAGATTTACCATTTCTAGTGTTTCTATAGCACCAAGGTCATTATTTTATATCTACAAGCCCTTCTCCTCCACCAATGATTTCATAATACAACTTGATGCCATGATTAATAAACTTCAGACTGCAGTAGTTGGTAGAATTTTAAAATTTTGGCTTTTGGCTGGTATGTAAATTTGAATAACACTTACATTAGCTGGACTTCCTTATTGATGAATAGGTATTAACCTATCATTGACAGGAGAGGCCTTGAAAATTTTTTTTAATGATGTGAGACATCATTCCTCTTTAATATGTCATTCCTGGGTTGTTCTAATACAGATGGCCAATGACAGACTATTTCAGCTTATTAATGGCTAGGTTATCAATCTTCAAGTATTTCATTTCATTTTTGACAACTTTCGATTTTGTTTGATTCATATTTTATACTTTACACATTTGCAGCTGTTTCCTTTAGTTTTGAGTCATTAAGGTTGACTCTATTTTGAGGAGGTTGTTTGCCCCCCTCCCCCTTGTACTTGAGTGCTTTCCGACCAACCAGGCTAATCTTCTGGCACAATATCAGACAGTGTTCCCCTGCTTTTTCTGAATTGTTGTGGGTCAAGTTTTTTAGCAGTGAATTATTAAGTACATCTTTTGAGTCTGTCTTAGTCTGGAAGTTCTACTGAAATCCACCCACCAGTGGGATGTTGGTAGTGTTTGAAAGATGGGATATAGCATCCAGCATCACAGCTGCGTAGAAGTCGCCACAGTATAGCACACTGATGGACAAGTAAGAGTAGCAAACTCCAGCTCCCTCTGACTCTGCTCTCGCCAGCTTCACCAGAATTCACAGTCTGCAGCTCCTTCTGGAAATCACATTGTTTGTAGACAATATTCAGCCCTGATGGGTGGAGAAGCAAGAAGCTTTCAGTGGTCTCCGTTGCAAGCCTTTGATGTTCCTTCTAAGTCATATTGTGTCAGTGGAAACAAATGTTGGTTTAAAAAGACACACAATTCTTTAAAAAAAATGCACAAATGTGGAATGTGTGTTTTTAATGGCTTCAAGCAATTAAAATAATTTAAAAATAATTGGAAGTAGCAGCTCACTAAACCCTGGCGGCTGAGGGCTTGGCTGGGCCACTGGCTGGTGGTGGTGCCGGGGACAGTGTTGTGAAAGGGATGCTTAGGTCAATGGTGGTTCCTGCTGAGAAAATTAAGGCGTAATCAAAATCAGCTGCTGCCTGTGCAGTGCAGATGCCCCTGAAAATGGGTCATTAGAAATTAACTGGGGAAAAATACAGTCCCTTAGGAAAAGGACCGTTGAGTATGAATGCAGGGATAAACGTATTCAGTGTATAATAATAATAATAATAATAACAACAAAATAAGAATCAATAAAGTGAATTCTTCAAACTAGAAACCCCCAGACATTAACGCTAAGGATGTAGGATGCTGGGCTCACGCAAATTCCCCAAGGGCAATTGCAAATCGTTGGTGAAGGGCGGGAGGAGCTTTCAGAAGCCATGTAGGCAGTGGTCAACCAAGGATAGAAATGAGTGGATTATGGTTGGCTTAAACATGTTAAGATGATAAGAAATTCCAGCATCAGAAGGAATAATGCAGTGGAAAGATCATAAACATGAATCAGAGATTAATCCAAATAACACTAAAGAAGGCTGAGCCTGGGTTATCTGCTATCAATGGGATGTGTTTTAGCAGGGTATTTCAGGGGACTTATCATGAGATAATATGGATAAAGAGTTGTTTTTAAGTCTCTAAAGAGATATAACACAGTGAAGCAATCCTGCACGATGATTCTCCCTCTACTATGGCCCACATTCAAGACAGCAATAGTCAAAGAAAGAGAACCAAACACCCCCTGTTCCCAATGGAACCACGGGAGCGTCATGTGTCTTTGTGAACAAACATGCAAAAGACGCCATCTCTTTGTCATTTTCCCTCAAACTCTCTCTCTCACACACATCAATCTTTCTGTCAGACAACAAAATTTGAATGTGAGCAGCAGCATTCACTCAATGAATTCATCCTTTGAATTATGTTACATGTGATAAAGATGCACAGTACGGGCTAGGAGAGGTGCCCCTCAAAAACTATATTAAGGTAGCAGTGAAAACTTGAATATTCAAAAACTCACTCTTGACAGAAGATTGACTCATTCAATGCAGTCAGCATGACAGCCTGTATCTTTTTCCATGGGTGACAAGCAATGGGCAGTTGAAATGCACCATATCCATCACACACACACACACACACACACACACACACACCATTTGTACTTTTGGTTTTCTTGTTGTAGAATTATGTACCCTATTCTTTGGTTTTCTATTTTTGGGGCCCTTTCAGAAGACATGCAATGAACTAGGGTTTTATATTACTTTGCAGTGATAATAGTTGGCTGTTTTTCAGATGGATGAACATTGAGAACTCATTTGCAACTTCAGAGTAACCATGACGACCCCCATCCCCCAAATTTCCCCCTGAAATTAAAAAGAATATTTGTTCTGCATTGTGCTGGAAAGTGACCTCTGTATTTCCCTGTGCTATCACTTTCCTTTGTCCATCCTTTGCCAAGGGTCCATCCCCAGCCTTCAGAAGTGTAAGACTTAGGGTTGATGTGCTCTTCCAATCAAAACCCACTGCACTCCTTGCTGCCTTCTGAAAGAAACTCAAGGAGAAGTCCACAGCAGAGACCAGAATGGCCTTTCCAATTAGAGAGCCTGCCTAGACAGGGCTGGGCCAGCAAGGAGGTCTGAGGGACTCTCAGCATAAAAGGAACACAACTTTAATTTGGAGTATCTATGAGGACAGGACTCCCTTGATGCTGTGGCAGCTTCTTACTAGGCTCTAAACAGCCCTGGAGCACTGGATCCTGGTCCCCAGGCCATGGTGGCCTTCAGAGGAACCCTAGGAAGTAAGGGCACAGGCTGACAATCATATAGACTCGAGAACTCCTCATTCTCAAGGGCTCTTCCAATTTCATGGCAGTGGAGTTGATTCTGACTCCGTAGGACACATAGAAGGGATTCCTCCTAGGGTTCCCGGGGTTAAATAGTGATGGAAGCCGACGGTCACATCTTTCTCCTGCAAGGAAGCTAGGGGTTCCAACCACTGCCCTTTCAGTTATTGCTGTGTCCTAACAGAACTCTTAGAGATCATAAAAGAGGCAATTGTCTTGAGAGTTAAAGCTTCGAATTTCCAATGTCATTTTGGAAAGCAGAACACCCTAAGACATAGCAGTCTTCAATTTATGACATATATATGTATGTATAAATGTGTGTTCATATAGATGTGAACGAAACCTGTTGAAGCGCTCAATATCTTTGTCTGCTGGGACTGGAGCGATCTTGCTGAGTTGGTAGAGAAGGGACTTTGGAAAGAGAAAAGGCTACTGTCATCAGCTTCAC
>PVJH01044892.1:0-12730 GCA_004026705.1 Nesogale talazaci | reverse complement strand
AAGGAAGAACATGTCCAGCGTATGTTGAACCCAAAGAAATATTCAAGCCATGAATTGCAATAGTCTATGGCAAAATATTGAATGATGCAGGAAGCATTTAAAGAGGATGGACAAAAGACAGTCACTACCAAAAAGAGCTTGCTGAACTTCAATGACTTTAAGAGGTGTGTGCCATCAAGAACCAGCAATGCAGAAAGAAGAAGACCAAGCTGCACTAAAGGCATCAGCCCCAAACAAGGTCTTCAATGGACAGAACGCGAATTGAAATGTCTCAACCGGTGGGTGATACATTGGAAGCACTCACTCACCCATGCCAAGCTATTTGGCAGACGTGGCGACGACTAGAAGATAGTCATATTTGGAGCTATTCAAAAGACAGATGATGCCTGTATGCTACAACATGGTCACTGGAGACAAAATGAGTGTATAAGCGAATTTGGTGAAGACAGCTGTTTGTGCCCAGCTATCAAAAGGTATAGTGTCTGGGGCCTTAAAGACTTGAAGTTAAACAAGCAGCCATCTAGCTGAGAAGCAACAAATTCCACATAGAAGAAGCACACCAGTCTGTGTGATCATGAGGTGTCGATGGGAATAAGATAAGAAGTTCAAACAAGAAATCAAATTGACGTGTAGAAATGTGGACAAAACGGAGATCTGAAACCCTCCTGTAAGATAATTGGACAGTCCCTCACAGAAGGGCCACACAGAAGGGATGAAAAATCTGGGGAGCTGTATAGCACGGATGAAATATAGGACTATCCTCTAGTTCTATAATATTTCCTTCCCTTACTATTTTTTCTTAGGCATCACTGCCCTCAGGTGGTGGGAGTAGGAGGCCCAGCCTTTGCTCCTGGGAGCCAGAATTGAACCTCCATCCCAGTGGGCCGCAGTCCCGTGCACAACCACTACGCCACCGGGGCTCAGCCCCCTTCCCTTACTATTATGGTCTTTGTTTTACCTTATTAATTTTGTTAGACCTGTGTATGCTGATTCGTCTAATTGAGAGTGTGGAATGCATGAAAGTCAAGATAGATAAGCCTTCATAGACAGTAGTGGGTATAATGATTCTGTGAGGATAGAGGAAGAGAGGTGGGGGAGGGTGAAAAGGAGAGCTGTAGCAATGATGATTGTGGAAAATTGTTCCCACTCAAAGGGAACCAATAATAGAATTGCATGTGAACGTATACATAGGATGGTGTAAGATATGAGAAATAATAATGATAACAATAATATAATGGTAAGAGTTCCTGCGGAGAGGGAGATGATTAAGGGGAGCTGATATCAAAGAGTCCAAGAAGAAAGAAAATGTTTTGAAATTGATGGTGGTAGCAACTGTACAATTATGTTTGCTCTAACTACATTATGGCTTGTCATAATGTCTATAAGAGCTCCCAATAAATTGAGGAATACAACAACAACAAACTAAAAGGCAAGTGACCTAACGGAATGAACAAACTATAGAACAACATCATTTATATCACATGCAAATAAAACTTTGCTGACGATCATCCAACCATGGTAGCAGCATTACAGAGGTGCAGACCAATTCAGAAGACATGGACCAAGAGCTCTCATAGCTGATGTCAAATGGATCTTGGTTCAAAGCAGAGAATACCAGAAAGATGCTTACTCGTGTTTTATTGACAGTATCAAGGTGTTCACACTGTGCAGATCGTAACAAATGGTGCATGACCCTGAGAAAATGGGAATTCCAGAACACTTCCTTTGCTCATGTAGAATTTGGGCATGGATCAAGAGGCAGTGGTGAGAATGGAATGAGGGGATACCTCATGGTTAAAATCAGGAAAGGTGTGTGTCAGGATTGTATCTGCCACATTCTTTTCTGCTCTGTATGCTGAGAAAACAATCAGTGAAGCTGGCCTTTATGAAGAAGAACTTGGCACCAGGATTGGAAGAAGGCTTATTAGCAATCTTTGGTATGCAAACAACACAGCTCTGCTTGCTGAAAGTGAGAGGACTTGAAGTACGTGCTAATGTAGATTAAGGAGTGCAGTCTTCAGTGTGGGCTACAATTCTAATGCCTTTTCCTCTGCTTTCCTCTGCTTCTCTCCATTTCCTTCAGACTCCCATTCTGTCTTATGTTTTATACCAGGCACAGTGGATTTGGGAGGCTGAGTTGTGAGAGAAAATTTCAAGAGCAATAGAGGCTAGAGGCAGAGTAGTAGTCTTATAGTCAGGAAAAATCTAGATTTTAATTTGAAGCCTCCTATATTGAGTCATAATCAATTGAAAAATGCATAAACCCTATGTTGTCCGTCCCCTAAAAAACAAACAAACAAACAAACAAACAACAAAATTCTATATCCAGGAGCCAAGGACTCCAGACCCCACCTACATTTAACCTCTGACTTAGTCCAGTGCTTTCACTTTTACAAAGAGAGAAAAAGAGATCCAAAGAGGTGAGTGACTTGTCTTAAGACATACCACTGTGGTCCTCTAATTCCTCCAAGTCACGGGGAAAAAGTGTGTGTGTGTGTGTGTGTGTGTGTGTGTGTAAGCCCCAACAACCATTGTTGTCACCATGTACCTGGGAGAGCTAGCCTTCACACTAGGTCTGGGAGTGGGGGTTGGACTACAGTTAGGAAAGGTAGCAAAGTCTATTAGATGGGCCTTTTGGGAACAGCCCTGGAGCAGGGACTCTGACCGCTCAGAATCAGCTTGTATGTGTTTGTGGAAGACAGAAGTCACTATGTCCTTAAAAATCTATTGTAAGAGAGACATGTCTGGTTGCAAAGGGAAGGAGCGCAGGTGGGTGCAGTGGATTGAGGGTTGGGCCAGTAATGGACAGTCTGCTGGTTTGAACCCACCAGTTGCTCCCTGGGAGAAAGAAGAGGCTGTCTGCTCCCTTCAAGGTGTATAGTGTCGGAAATCCTGCGGGGTGGTTCTATGCATTTTTTTAAAAATCTTTTTATTGGGGGCTCATACAACTCATCACAATCCATACATAAATCCATTATGTGTCAAGCACATCTGTGCATCTGCTGCCCTCATCATTCTCTCTCTGCTGTCTTACAGGGAGGCAATGGATCAGTCCCCCAGATGGTGGCGTTGGTTTTTATGCTGTGCCAAGGAAAGAAATGCATCAGAGACTGATAGCCTACAGTGTAGCTGGGGCAAAAGTGCCTTCTGCCCTGGGTACTGTACTTCAGAAGGTCCACTCTCATCCTCCTCTGGTCAGAGCCAACTGCGCCATGAATTTAGACCACATGACTTAGCCGACTGCCCAGAGCTGTCTCGGCCCCTAATGCTTGGAGTCTGTTTTCAGCACCATGAGGGTATCCTCCCAGACTCACTGTCCAGAGAAGTCTGTGCTGCCTGTGTGTGGTCCTGGGTGTCCAGACAGTCGCTCTTGGGTGAAGCGTGGCTAGTTGCCTGCTGTGCCCATGCAGGTGTGCATGAAGACCCCTGTGGTAGTCTGAGGTAGAGAGAGGCCTGGGAGGCAGGATGGAGGTGAAGACCCTCCTCTTCCTATGCTTCAGCATTTTCTGTGGACCTTCCAGGGACTCAGGAATTCCAAACACAAACCTTGTTATAGGCATATATTTGTTGGGGGAGGTGGGAGATGGGCTCTGACATATGAACCATCATGAAGATGGCACAAGACAGGGCAGTGTTTTGTTCTGTGATACCTAACTTGACAGTACCTAACCACACAACAGCAAGTAGAAGTGACTGGGCACTATTTAGACATGGAATACATGGATATCTTTCTATGAAAACCCTTACTCCAGACCTGACGAAGATGGTGGTTGGTGTGATGGCCTGAACTGAGAGATTCGTGGATTCGTGGGTGCCACTCTGTGCCGAATGTTGAAACAATTCAGTCTGAAACATGACAATGTTTAGACAAGCAAATGATTGGGAAGGGGTGACCAACTTGGAACACATTCAAAGAACAGGGTTTTTTCCCTGGTTAATTGTTCTTCATCTTGGCATGCTATTTTCACTCAATATATTTAAAAACATAATGATAATTCTTGATAATAATTATAATTTTCTCATTATTCCGAGAAGGGCAGCTGCTACCCAAGAGATAGCATACCCGCTGATGCCAAGAGTTTTTGGAAAGCACAGTGTTTTCTGATTGTTCAGGAAGAGCCCACCTCTGAGGTAGGTTGAAGCCCAGAACATTGCTTCCTGTGCTCCTGGGCCTCCACGGAAAACAGCGACCAGAATTCCCTGTGCCCCTGAGTTTGCAGATGTCTAATGATGGCTGAGCTTCCCTTTACCTGGCAGTGAAGAGGGAAGAATAGAACCTGGAAGTGTTTGTTATCATCCTGCTGGACCCTGGACCCTGCCAAGAGGTTTGACAGCCTCTTAAAAATAGCTCGCTGGCTGTTCGTGTCTAATTAGGTGAAGGGAAACCCTCAACTCTGAAAAGCAATCCTGTGCCTAATGTTGGAATCCCAGGCACATGGTCTTGGGATTGATTAGTCAGACTGTAATGTCTCTGGTGTCAGGTTATTTTTAGCAGCGGGGGGGAGGAGAGGGTAAGTGGTGGTTACCCAAGCAGTTCTTGATGAGTTGGTGGGAAGATGAAGGCAGAGAGGAGGGAGATGCTAGATTCCCCCTAAACACACTTGCATGTCTGTGAAGTGTCACAACGTCCTCCCTCCTTTAGATCTTTGGGTTTCCCAGAGCTGCTTATAGAACTTTTCCTTTCACTCTCCCTCTGGAAGTTAACAGTCAACACCCCCTGTTCAAAAGAAGCAAAGAGCTTGATGAATTCATTAACTTAATAATCGGTATGTCGCAGCGAAATCATGGTTTCCTCATCCCCCAAGTGGGCCTAGCCATACTGTCTCCATTGGGTTCTGAAGAGGATGAAATGAGATGATATATGCAAAACCTGCCCACGATATGCCATTTGGGTGGGATACTTCTTTGTTGGGGCCGGATGACCTTTGCATCTAGGATGTTCAGCGGCATCCCTGGCATCTGCCCACTAGATGCCAGTAGCACCCTCCTTCCAGCTGTGACCGCCAAGATGTCTCCAAACCCAAACCAAGCTCACCAGCATGAAGTCTGGCTAAAAGCTTTTAAAATGCAGTAGCTCTTATTGTGAAGGAGAGGTTAAGAAGGAAACCTCGAAGAAGTCAACAGAGCGACCGCTACAGGTTGTCTAATGATCTGAACAATGAGGAGATCAGCGGTGACCTTAGTGATAGGAGTAGAGAAAGTAGAAGGCACCAATGATAAGATTCATAACATGCAAACACTATTTATACATTTCTATGGGCCTTTAGTTTTTTTTTTATCAAGTAAGAATTGATTTTAGCCTTATTATTTTTCCTGCCATCTTTTAAGGAACTCCGGGGGAGTGGCAACAGTCACCTGTTGGGCTGCAATCTACAAGTTCATCAGTTCGAAACTACCAGGCGCTCTGAGGGAGAGAGACGGGACTTTCTGCTCCTGAAAACAGTGACAGTGCTGGAAACTCAAAGGGGACATTTCCACCTTGTCCTATTGGGCCACTCTGAATCAGTCTTGACACTCCATCCCTCCACACTGATTCATGGTTGGCCTGAAATATTTGCAGGGTGCTTCCTTGGCATCTGGTTCACCAGCAGACTCCCATGATGTGTGCTAGTTAGAGATCCATAAAGATTTCCCACCTTGTAATTTTCTCTAAAGAACTAGATCTCGAGCTACTCAAGAAACAAACCTGTCAAGGTAACAGTTTTGTGCTTGAACTAGTGCACTGCATATACATGACTTGGGCTGATTACCCCGAGATCAGTAGTTGAAGACTACCAACAGCCCATCAGGGAACTGTGAGACTTTCTACTTGGACAGAGTCCCAGTCTCAGGAACCCACAGGTTTCTTTCTACCTTTACCTACAGGGTCTCCATGTGTCAGAATGGACTCTATGACAGTGAATTTGCCTTTTAGTTTTTAGAGTAGTTTTAGGTTCACAGAAAACTTCGCTTAAGCAGGAGTTCCTACACATGTTCTGCCCCTTTCCCACAAATTTTTCTGTTGTTGACATGTTGCATTTGTGTGGCACATTGGTGCTGCTGTTGGGTACCATTTAAACATTTTTATTTAAAGAGAACATTGATTGAGCCTTAAAAGAAGCTCATTACAAAAGTATAGACACATCATCCAGACGAGGGAGGTCACCCATATGAGATTGAGGTGGCGCCCAAGGGTTCATTGGGATATCAAGTTTTAAAAGGGCATGGAGAGGAGAACCCTACTAGAAGATGAAGGTAAGACCAGGGGAGGGGAGCATCTATGTTTCAGAGGGGGTAGTGATAGCTCTCTTGGTGGGCATGGTGGGTAAATGGGGAGGCACAACCTTACATTGGGAAGGGATGCTAAACAATAACTATAGAGAATCTAAGAGGAGAATACATATGTTCCTGGGGGGTAGGGGGGATATTTGAATATGTTTTTACCCAAACCTCCTTGAACCATACCATGCATTAAGCACAAGGATGACTTTAGATTCAGACCTTACAGGAATCATGCCATTCCTCAAGGGCCACACCAGAAGGACCCAATGTGGAAGCCCAACTGAATGAACTGGACACTACTTAGAAACCTATGTATCTGTAGCCCTTGGTCTTAGGATTGAAACACCATGATGGAAGAGGAAGCAAAAGATAGCCATTTCAAGTCTGTGGAAAGGCGGTAATTGGACCATGGGTGGGATCTGTGGCTTAATAGGCATCCAAGGAAAGGAGACCAAGATCCATCAAATATTTAGTACCTCATACCAAGGGGATTAGGTACCGGGCATGAAAGAACAAAAGAGTCATATCATTGTGTGCCCACCTTCCTGATACGATCACTGAAGACAAATGTGTGCCTACGCAAATGTGGTGAAGAAAGCTGATGGTGCCCAGCTATCAAAAGATATAGTGTCTGAAGCCTTAAAGGATTGAAGATAAACAAACAGTCATTTTACTGAGAAGCAATAAATCCCACATGGACGAAGCACACCAGACTGTGTGATCATGAGATATCAAAGGTATCAGGAATCAGACATCAAGGAACAAAAAATCCTATCATTGTGAATGAGGGGGAGTGCAGATTGGGGACCCAAAGTCAATCTGTAGGCAACTGGACATTCTCTTATAGAAGAGTTATGGGGAGAAGACAAGCTAGCCATGGTGCAGTATAGCAATGATGAAACATACAACTTCCCTGTTCTTAAATGCTTCCTCTCCTTATTATCATGATCCCAATTCTACCTTACAAATCTGGCTAGACTAGAGGATGCATACTGGTTCAGATAGGAACTGGAAACACAGGGGATCCAAGACAGATGATCTCTTCAAAACCAGTGGTGAGAGTAGTAACACAGGGAGGGTAGAGGGAAGGTGGGATAGTAAGGGGAAACTGATTACATGGATCTACATATAACCTTTTCTCTGGGGGATAGAGAACAGAAAAGTGGGTGAAGGGAGACATCAGACAGTAAGATATGACAAAATAATAATTTGTAAATTATCAAGGGCTAATGGGGGAAGGGATAGTAGGGAGGGGGGGGAATGAGGAGCTGATACCAAGGGTTTAAGTAGAAAGCAAATATTTTGAAAATGATGATGACAACAAATGTACAAATGTGCTTGATATAATGAATGGATTGTGATAAGAGTTATATGAGCTCCCAATAAAATGATAAAAAGTATGTACGTCATACTTTTGAAAAATGAAAAAAAGAAGTATGTCAATGGTCCTCTTATACTAACAAGACAGGTATTAATCTTTTTGTTTTTTAGGTTTAATCTTATAGGCAAATATCTGCTCTTGTAAAAAATGATACAGTAAAATTTGCCTCAGCACCAACCTCCATGGTCAAGGAAACCAAAGATCAATCAATTAAGAAATCAATCTGTATAAAGCAACAGCTCATGGATTGCAGTTCACAGTTGGACTATACTTGCATAAACTCATATCAACAGTTCCTTAAACTCTATGCTATTGAATACATTATTGATATTATCAAAACCATTGCCTTAATCCCCAGGGGGATGATTGACAATATTTTTCTTTTTTGCTTGTTTGTTTTGTTAGGGGTGTTTCCCCCCTTTTCTCTATGTCTGCATTTTTTGTTTTCTTTGGTGATTGTTCTTGTTGGGTTTTGATTTTGTTGTCATAATATGACAGTCAAAGTAAACCAAAGTTGTTCATATTCCAATGGACAAGCAGATGGATCGTAGCAGAGATCCTTAAACTTTTTAAACAGGGGGTCAGTTCACTGTCCCTCAGACCGTTGGCAGACCGATATATTGTTAAAAACAAACAAACTATGAGCAAATTCATTTCGGGCCCAGTATAAGTCGGCTGCTAAGTAGGACAGGCAGCGGCAGCAAAAACACCCAGCGGCTGGATAAATGTCCTTGGCAGGCTGCATGTGGCCCAAGGGCGGTAGTTTGAGGGCACCTGGATTATGGGCTCCCACTTATTTCCCCAATCCAAGAACAGTTAGTTCTTATGAATGGCCCTGCTCAACACTGGCGTTCATGTCAAGATCACTGAAGAGAAGGGAGCTACAGTAAAGTGTGGTGAAGAAAGCAGCTGACGTCCAGCTACCAATTAGAACAGTGTCTGAGATCTTAAAGGCTTGCATGCAAACAAACAGCTGTCTAAGAGAAACTTCAAGTAAATCCACACGGAAGAAGTACACCAACCTGTGTGATCCAAAGACTGGCAATCACAAAATCCAATTATGATCAAGGGAATAGTATTAGAGTTTAAATTGTGAATGCTTAATTTGTAGACTATCTTGTCAGATTAAGCCCCTGGCAGTTACCCTCTGACCACAGGCAAAGGATTCAAACAGCTTGACTATCAGACAGAGACGATTGGAACCTTGATTATGGTGGATCAAATTATGATAGAAGATGATACTTGCTAGTCAATTTACCTCTTGACCCAACCTGAATTTACTAAATTTGCTCCAAGCTTAAGTATTTCTCGCTTGTTTCAGGACAGAAATGTCTTCTCTGGATTTTTTTTTTGTTGTTGTTGTTGTTTTTTTTTGTTTTGTTTTGGGCATCACTGCTCTCCGGTGGTGGGAGTAGGAGGCCCAGCCCCACTGCTGGAATTGAACCTCCGTCCCAGTGGGCCGCAGTCCCGCGCACAACCACTACGCCACCGGGGCTCAGCCCTCTCTGGATTTTTAACAATATTTTTGGTGGTCTTTTCTCTTTTACTCTTAAAAAAAATCATTTTATCAGGGGTTCATACAATTCATCACAATCCATATGTCCATCCATTATATCAAGCACATTTGTACATTTGTTGTTCTCATCATTCACAAAACATTTCTTTCTTACTCTTTCTCTTTTATCTTTAGATGATTATTATGCTCTTCTTTCTGCTTCATTTTGGTTTTGTTTTTATTGTTTGTTAGGCTTTCCAGTTTATGAAAGTGGGTGGATGAGTAGAGACAACCCATGCAATGGTTTATTGGGGACAGAGGTGGGGAAGGTGAGGGGAACAGGGGAAGCAAACGATGAATCTGAGAGGGGGAGGGAGCACTAGAACGGATTGTGGTGATGTATCTACAACTCTTAAAAGGTTGGGGGGAGGCGTGAGTGGACAAAGGAAACTGTCACAAAAGCATGATTGGTGGCAGAATAATACATCACCATTGCAGGTGGGATTAGAGAAGCAGGAGTGAGACCATGATTGGGGCACGTTCATGATTAGATAGAAGGGCTTACCAGATTGGTCCAGGCTCTGACAAACAGGATAAGACTGATAGGGCATGATCATGACATCATCACACCACCCTGACCCCAACAACTGTCCCCAGCACAGTGACCTCCATCAAGGACACATCTGGGCAAGCCCCTGCGTCCATTTTTGAGTCATCAGGATCCTGGGAGACAGTGAAATTGCCTTCATGGGATTTTCTAGGCTGCAGTCTTCCTGGAGGCAAATCGCTGGTTGTTCTCCTACAGAGCAGCTGAATGGGTATAAACTGCTAACCTTTGGATTGGTGATTGAGTGTTCAATCGCCTTGTGGCCGGGGATCATTAATCTGGCTTATTGGTTGCAATTACTGAACAACACTAATACAGCATAAATATTAACATTCATGGTTTGCACCAGGGTGATTCTTTGTATGATATCATTAGCTAATCTTAATATTGATAGCAATCAGAGGACTGATATTGGTATCTACCTTTGATAGATTAGAAAGCTGAGAAAGAGAGATTCCCTGACTTCTCAAGATCACACAATGTATAGGAACTGCTTTGAACCAGGTTTCGATCTCAGGTCTCTCTAAATCCAAAATTTAGCATTTAATCAGTTTCTAGATACTTACTGGGCCTACACTGATAGGGAAGGAGCACATTGAGCATGGAAGACATGATGGATGAGACACGGAGCTAACTGCAAGATGGGGAGTTCAAATGCACCAAACTCACCAGTTCATGAGAGAAAATAAACAAGGAAGGCTGTTAGCTCCTGGAAAGATCTATAGTGTCCGAAACCTTATCCAGCACCAATCACAATCAACTAGACAGGAATGGGTTTGCTGTATGGGGGTTTATATCAATGTGGGGAGTCCTTCTGAGATGTAGATGCTTTGCGGAAATCTCTTTCATAGCAAGGGTCACTGGGGAAATCCTCACTTGTCCCATAAATCCCCGGCTGTCCCTTTTCCTAATCTTACACTCTAGCACATCCTGACCACCAGTTTCCAAAGCTCTTCTGCTTCTGGATTTCAATTCAGACTGGCTAAATTGCCTGATGGAATGAACCATTATAGCTAACATTTTTTAAAGAACTTGTTGTATGGCAGGCTTTGTAAGTATACTTTAAATCCCATAAGAACCTGGTGAAGGAAATACGTGCTATTGTTAGGCCCATTTTTGCACATCAAGAAACTGAGTCTCAGAGAGCTTATTGGGGTCATATGCTGGTAGCTGAAGGAGTCACTTCAGCCCAAGATCTGTCTGACGCCAGAGCTCACATTGCTAACAATTCCAAAATTGGGGTGAGGCAGCCAAACGTGAAATGGGAATGAAGTTTAAAAGCCGGCTTGCTCAGAGTGTCTTGTGCGCACCACCTGACCAAGCTCAGTAAAGTCAATGCAGGTGCGCACTGCTCTTAGAGCCAGTGGGAGTTGCATTGTCATTATTATTAGAGGTAGTCTTTAGCATTTCTATGGCACTTTATAGTCTTGCAAATTGCTGTACAGTTCCTTTTTCAAAGGAAGATTAACAGATGCCTTGAGACAGATAGTAACATTATATATTTGGACATATTTACATTGTCAATAGATGTACAGAAAAAAAAACCCATAGCTGGTTACTGAGATTCTGTAGCTAAGGTGATGTAGGTTTTTTTGTTTCTCAATTAAACCTGCTCAATACAGCAGAACATCCTCTTTCTCCATCACAGCCTCTAAAGCGTGAACATTGTAGCATTCTCATCAGAGATAAAATGGAAAACTTAAGCAAGCAATCAGGAACTATCAATTGTTGACAAACTTCATGGTACTGGAACTTGAATTGAATAGTACATAGATTCTATTTGGTATTTGCTTCAATTCATATTCTTCTATATGCAGTCTTCAATACATCCTTTAATATCGGACATTCGTTTAAGATATATTCCATGCTTCCCTTGTTCACCACTCCCAATCACTACAAGTCATGCAGACTCTTGAAAATGTTCAAATATCAGTAATCAGCTGCTTGAGTGAGAATCTTTCTCACATCATTTGTGTGTCTTTCTGGGTATAAGAGATTCTGATGCCAAATGGCGACACTTCACTCTTGTCCAAGAACAGACGTCTTCCTAACCTCTTAGTATCAGCGAGCAAAGGGCTTCGCCTATAAAGTGCAATCAAGCATGTAGAATGACTTTAGAATTCACGTTCTACTTTTTATTACCACATTGTTATTTGGTGCATGCACTTTGATGATACTTGATTATATGAAATGCATCAGCTGGAATAAATGCTTAATTGCAATGACTTCCAGTGACCCAATAAGTTACAGTTAGTAATAGAAGTCCCACAATTAAACAACAACAATAAACGTCAAAATCATAGGCCATCATAAAAGAAGCATACAAAATCATCACCTCAAGTATTATAGATCTCTGCTGGGAATAATTGGCTTGTGACTTGGAAACAGCCTGACTTTTAATAGACAATTGAAAGCAGCGCCTCTCCAAACCTTCAGCCCTGGATTATCAGGGTACTGAATTGAGGAATTAAAAATGACAGACCCTCACAATGCAGTAAAACCCTTAAGAGCAATACAACAAATGTCCATACAAATCCCAGGAATAATAGCATTTTTTTTTCTCTTCCCCATCTTTTAATTCTGCTTGATATAGCTGCTAGAGCCTGAAGGGACCCAATTTTGGGGGAAAACAAGAAGAGATCAGGGTTTTTCTTTTGTTTTGTTTCTGACTGTCCAATCCACTTAGAAAAAATGAGAACAACATTCCCCACATTTTATATAAGAGTGAGCACGGAGTTTTAATGCAATATTCTTAGAGAATCAGAGAACCCAGAGCTGATTAAATAACACCATGTGCTAAATTAGGAACGAAAAGAAAGATTACTTACCCTGAAAATTTCTTCTGATCTCTGGATACTGAGGTGTTTAGCAACTCAGCTCCTGCAGTCATTTACTGACCGCAGACAGACAGACCCAAACAAGGCGAACTTTGCCTTTCTCAGGACAAAAAAAACTGTGGAATTGAGCAGAAAGAGATATGACACAG
>PVJH01044891.1:0-12715 GCA_004026705.1 Nesogale talazaci | reverse complement strand
GAAACCCTGGAAGAAACAAGATCTTGAAGTGAGTTATTCAACATGGGAAACACTAGGAAAAAAAATTTTAAAGACACTAAGCTTTCAAAGGCAGCTAGCCATCCTGGGCTTCTGTGAGGGCTGAGACTGGGGAAGGTGTGCTGGTGGGAGGGTCCCCTCCTAGAGAATATTTCTCGGTGTCCTGTCCCAAGACACTTAGGTTTGCTCTCCCTACTGCTGACCAGAACATTTGGAGGCTGGAGCTCTTGCGCCCCAAAATAACCGCCCCCGGGCACCTGCTTCTACAGCTCCACAGGCCAGAGGTGGGCTTCCTAGGGAGTTCAAACTTTTGTTTGGCCAAAGGAGTGTTTCTTCAAACCAAGTGGCCCAGGGCAGACCAATGTAGAGATCATGACAGACAGAGTTTCTGACAGTGCAGCATTGGGAGCCTCCCCAGCCCGAGTGGGTGAGAGGATATAGACCCGTACTATTCTCTCCTCGGCGGAAACTAAGGCCCAGAGAGGTAGCATGACTTGTTTCAGATCTCACAAGCAAAGGCAAAACGACCTCATAATCTTGGGTTTGTTTTTATGGACTAAGTGGTATTTTCTTTGGAGGTCAGTAAGATCGGACCATTTCCAAAGAGTGCTTCTCCTGAGGGTCACGCACAGGTGCAATGCCCATTCACGAGGGCTGTTTGTCACACTCTGTTTGTCACGCACAGTGTGAGGAACTGGTGGTAAATGGGTGCTCAACGTGAGGTCTCTGCCCTCTTGGTGGCTTAATGGGTTAAGCAATGGGCTGTTTCCAGCCCACAAAGCAAATAAAGCTTCGTGTTTGGGGGTAGGGGTCTGGTTTGTGGAATACAGTGCCTCGGGGAACTGAATTTAGGAGCTGGGTTTCCTGACCCACAGAGCTGGAGCTGGAGCTGCGTTCCTGCAGGATGAGGCTTCCAGGGAAGTACCATGCCCTCCAGACATTTATTGACAGTCCTAATTGATCCTTGGAACATGGCCTGAAGATGGTGGAGGCCAGGACCCGTGGCTGAGGGTCAGAGAGGCCTGCCTGGGGGAGTGCCAGAGCAGACACTGTTTTGACTGAACAACCATATCACGAGCTTTTCTCACCTGGATTGCAACCCGTTAACTTCCCTAAGAAAGTCCATAACCGTGCGCATCATCTGTGAGGTCTGAATTATAGCTCAGGTGAAACCTGAGTGAGAAAGCCATGGGAGGAACAGTTGAGACCCATAAGAGGGAAGACGAGGCTGTCTGCTCTGGGAGACAAGTACAGCCTCAAGAGCAGGCCGACTCTTGCCTGGGATGGCTCTGAGCTGGAACTGACCAATAGCAGGGAGTTTGTTTGGGGGAAAGACAGACCACCCAGTAGGAGAATCCAATCTGCAGTGCAAGCTTGCACCAAGATCAGATACCCCTGGGGCTGGGAGTGGGAGGGCTGGGGAGGTGGTAGTGTTAGTAACAGGGAGAAAGATAGAAAGAAAGAAGCAGGGAACAGGAGCCCTGGCCATTCAATTAGATGGAAAGGGACAGAGCTGCTCCCCTCTAACCAACAATCCTGCCAAGAGTCATGGGTGTGCGGTTTGGGAGCAGTTGCTTACAGCCCAATAGGCACACTCCCAATCAGACATCAGAGGTTAAGGGTTGGGATGATGACAGGAAGACTTGCCGAAGGGTGGAAGGTAGATGCCGTGCAAAACCGAGACTGCGTGGTTGCCAAGTCCATACCTATATTACTTGAATCAGAACCTTTTACAGAACCAGATCAGAGAGGTGGCTCAGTGCCTAGGGCTGGAACAGAAATTAACCTTCCACAACAGGGTGATTCACAAACTGCCTTCTACAGCAAACATTTCAACAAATACAGTTTCCAATGACAAAAATCATCATCTCAAAAAAATCAAGTCCTTAAAAAATACCAAATACTCTCCTCAGGATCCCACATGAAGGAGTAGAGCTGTCCCACTGGATTTCCAATGCTGCAATCTTTATGGAAGCAGACTTCCAGGCTTTTCCCCCATGGAAAGAGTGGTGGGTTCGAACTGCTGATCTTGAGGTTAGCAGTCCAACACTTAACCACTGTACCAGCAGGACTCAATAGACCTTGGGGGTATTAAATGAAACCTCCCATTACCCCTTGTGTACCTGGATAGAATCTCAATGCTATGAAGCCCAAGTTCAAAATAAATAGACTTGATTTAAAATGACTGAACGCTGAGTATCGATCTCCAGTCTATCTTACCTAGTAGAGGCAATTTGCTGACTCAGTATTGTGTCCTTATAGCACCTGGATCTTCTTAAGGGCTCTGCAATGGGCGCATGTAGGCTTTGATCTCATCTTCATTTTAATCAAGGCTGAATTAAAATTATCTGGGGGTTATGAAGCTTACTTTGAAAGCAGGGTTTCCCAAAGTGGCCAATACTATCCAGGGGGCTACAAAAGCAGATTGCCAGTGGGACACTGAGTAAATTTTTTTCCCCTGACAATGGGGAGCTGGGTCATGTAAGCTTGGGAACCTATGCTCTAGCACAGGAGTGGGGAATGTCCAACCTGCAGGGTAAGCACCAAATCAAACTCACTGCCATCAAGTTGGTGCTTACACACAGGCTCCCAGTGGGTTTCTGAGACTATAATTGTTTCTAGGAATATAAAGCCCACTCTTTCTCCCACAGAGACTGGGGTTTTTGAACTGCTGATCATGCAGATCCACGCCCAACACATATCAACTACACCACCAGAGTTTCTGCATACCAAGTGCATCTTCTGTCCCGCTAAAGAGAAGCAGTGCCAGCCATCACGTTAGGAGTGAGCTAATTTAATGTTTGACAGGTATGACCCTTGAGTGATGTTATAAGCATTCAAAATGGCTCTTGGCAGAAAGATGGTCTCCTGCTCCTGCTCTAGAAGGAGGCATCCTTGTTAGACCAATACTGTGATGGTGGCGATGTTACAGTGGTGGCACATGACAGTTCACCTACTATGCTACCAGTATTCCACATGCCAAAAGGGTCATCCATGGTGGGCAGACTTCAACAGAGCTTCTAGATCAGTGGTTCTCAACCTTCCTAATGCCATGGCCCTTTAATATAGTTTCTCATGTTGTGGTGACCCCCAACCATCGGAAATGTATTTTCTGATGGTCTTAGGCAACCCCTGTTAGAGTGTCATTTGACTCCCAAAGGGGTCTCAACCCACAAGAACCACTGTTGTAGATGAACACAGACGAGGATAAAGACTGGATGAGCTCCCCATGAAAATAAAGTCACGAAGAACCCTTTGGAGCAGTGCTGGCTGATATCATGCTGAACATTATCAGAAAAGACCAATTGTCTTTTCTGGGACACAGGGTTTGGTGAAGTAGAGGGCAAGTAAACATGGGGGGATCCCTCGAAGAAAGTGTCCTATGCAATGGCCACAACAGTGGACTTCACAACACATCAGTGTGGAGATGAGAATGCTCAAACTGGCAACCTTTCATCCTATTGTACATAGGGTCACCACGACAACCAACACACCCCTCACATTTTATGTTATGCAAGTCCATGCTGACTAATACTAGCACGAAATGAGTTTGCATGGAATGACTTCCCCAAAGGCACCGGTATTTGCTGGTCAACATCTTCAGGAGCCAGGGAGGGCACCTGGGGCTACTCTCCCTTTGGGCAACAACTATGGTGATGCTATCTCTGCTTTGGTCTTGCCTATTTTCCCGTTTGATTTTAGGATCCTACCTACGGCTGGCTTGGGTGTTTGGGCAGCAATTGACTTGGTATGGAGGGGTATGGAGGGTATCAGGTCTCTCTTTGAATCCTGGGAAAACAACGCGGCCAGTCAGCCTTTGTCCTGGTTCAGGACAAAGTCACAAAGTTAAGAGGAGCAGCCTCTGCCCTTAAAGGGCTATTCAGAAGCAGGAGGCTGCTGGGCTGAGGCAGAAGGCAGAGTCACCCAGGCCATGGGCGGGGCAACCTTTGACCCAGGGCTGCCAACACTTCATCTTAAGACATTTGGTGTCCAAAAAGTTCCATTCAAGTGGAAGGTGTTGGTGAGTTAGAGGACTATATACAAAGATCACGTTGGCAGAGTCTCCACAACTATTTCCTAGAAGCTGGGCTACTTGCGGCCCTTGCCTGCGGCACAGGATTGATTCCAGGTACTGGATGGGCCCAGGACGTCCATCTCCTTGGAACCTCCAGAGGCTCCAAGCCCAAAGTCCTGGTTGGCAGGTGTTCTGCTTGGTCCTCCCAGTCTATACCCATATGGAGTTGTAGTTTTGATAGTTTCACGCAGAAGAAGAGACTTCAGAAGATCCATGGAAAAATTCCATTGTATTTTAATCTAATTTTCCAAGAACCTTCTGAAGTCCCCTTGTCTGCCAGGCTTTTTGCATTCTCTTGGAAAACCTGTTGACATTGGGCCCTGGGCCCCAATTGGAGTTTGCCAATGGTTACCAAAGGCTGTGCTCTTGAATTCACTGGCACCCACATCTGGTTTGCTTCACCTACCTAATCCTTATAAATCTTTGAGTTGACAAGGCCTTGGAAGAAGACCCCAAAGAGTAGAATCTCCCCATCATCTTGCTAAAGTTCCCTTGTATCTACAGCAAGCTTTCAGTTTGCATAAAGTCAAGAGAAAAGATCAGCAAGGGAAATATGTTGGTCAAAATCAAACCAGGGAAGAAGCTGTGCCAGTCCCAGATGCTGTCAGGGCACAGCCCTGCATTCAGGGACAGTGACCACAGAGGCAAATGAGAGCATCTGCACTTTGAGTGTTGCTATCTATCCAGATGGCAGGCAAGGAGAACTGGGCTCAGAGGGGCCATTATTTTCTAAATCAATTTTTAAAGTTAATTGGAAAAAAATCAAAAAGGTTTTTACAAGAAAAAACTGGGCTTTAGAAAAAAAGTTGATTCACGTATAGCATCTAGTAAACCAGTTGGCGCCACTGCCAGAGTCCATCTAATTGAGACAGTCTGGAAAGAATCTCTCAAATAGGGGCAGATGGATTTTGGGTGGTGGTGGTGATGGCGGTATTAAACTTGGGAGAGCGAATATAGAATCATCTGGAAGCATTATCAGATGCAAAGCAACTATATACAGAGAACCATCTCAAACACCTCTAAAAATCCACACGATGCCTTACCACAATCCCATCCTACAAGACTTATTAGTAGGCAACAGTGGTTCCCTGGTAGAATCCTACATCTTCCAACTGGGAAACAGACCCAGGTTTGATTCCTGGTGAGAGAGCTTCATTTGCAACCAGTACTGTCTGTCATTGGAGGCCTAGGTGTTGCTATGATGCTGATCAGGGTTCAGCAGAGCTTCCAAACTAAAAAAGACTAGGAAATAAGGCCTGGTGATCTTCTTGTGAAAAATCAGGCAATGAAAACTGTATAGCAGTTTTCCTTCCTAATGCTGCAACCCTTTCATACAATTCCTCATGTTGTGGTAACCTCCAACTATAAAATTATTTTCGTTGCTACTGCATATGTTTTCTTACTGTTATGAATTTGGCGACCCCTGTGAAAGGGTCGTTCTACCCCCAAAAAGACTGCAACATACAGGTTGAAAACCGCTGCTATAAAGGGTCACTGTGAGTAGGAATCGACTTGATGGCAGTGGTTTTGAGTTTAACTAGCTGGCCTGAAAGATAGCTATGCAAGTTATCATTGCTTGTGGTAATTTGAATGTTTAATATCACGAACAAAGTGTTTTCTTGGATTTTCCCCTTCTAATATAGTTTCCCTCACTCATTTTTATTATGCCTTTTGGGCATGCTTTTCAACTGTTAATCAAAACTGACTTTTTAATACACAGTAAGAATTACAGATGTCATTGATCCTTTTGCTTCTACCAGCTAATCAATGACAAACCATCATAAATGCATGCTTAACAGCCAATGCATCATCCACCTGGGAACAGGCCTGGGGAGCCAACCACATGGGTGACAAATACCCAATACTACAATCATTTCTGTGCTCCAGAGGTGCTAAAATTTCTTACAGCAGGCTCAAAGAACTCAAAGTTGGATTCCATAATGAGCAGTTTTCTTCGTTTCCCTTATATAAAGATATATTTCCTGGATCTGGTTTGTTTTTTAGAACCCAGTTAGGAAAAGGAAGGATCCTAGTTAAGCAGTGTGGTTAACAAGACTGCTGTCTTACAGCATCATATCATGATAGTTTTAAAAAAGCGTGGATTTTGGCTCCAATTAAGTTATCTGGTTCAAAAGTATAACCCACCAGAAAGTCACAATATTAAAAACAAAAACAGCACCATGACCAAAAATGCTGAGCAAAATTAGCATGTTACTGGATCGCTTCCAGCTCCTGGCTTGTTCCATCAGCACCTTAAATCTAACACTCCCACAACCAGATTCCTTACTGTGCCTTTAAGACTGATCGACTCTTCCCCCTTGTTGCAATCCCTTTCTCTGTGGATCTCAAGCTCTTGTATCATTGGGTCTACACTGACGTGGCTGGCTGATTACATGCCATGCCCACAATATCTCCTGCAGTCATACCTCCTTCCTTCTCCTCCAGCTATCCTGGTTCAGGTCTTCCCCTTAAGGGGCCTACTAAGACAGCCCTAGCAGTCCTCTCTGGCCTCTGATGACCACCAGCCCCCCGCCAGCCCACCTCAGGTGACCAGTCATTATGACTAGAAGACCCTTATCCTGATCATTCAAATATGCTACCAGCTGTCAAGCCTCTGAGAAGGCGAAGAAAGGCTCCAGTTTGTATCCCACCTCCAGGGCAGCCCCAGGATGACCAACGCAGACCCTGGCAGGTGGCAGGCATTTGGGAAATAGTCTACAGAGGAGAAATGTAGCTTTTGCTCACCCTGGTAATGAGGATTCTCCAGAGGTGGCCAACAGGCCAGTGGCAGCCCTCATGGCCCAACATGTAACCACCCAACACCAGGGCTCCTTCAATGACTGGTAAAAACTAAGCAAAGAGGTGCTGTTGGCCCAACAAGCAGATTGAAAAGCCTGCTAGCAAAGAAAACAAGGGAACTGGTCCGTCTTGATATCCTGCTAGGCTCAAACCGGGGAGTTGAGTCTAACTCATAATAAACACTTCTGTGACTCCCTTTTTCTATGGTTCAGCTGTAAACTGTCTTTTCACCTTGCAAGTTCTTGGAGGTAGGAGCAGGCACTACAAAACACACAAAGAACCTGGAGGCAACTACACTGCTAATAAGCTTCCTCTCCAGAGGCGCTCTGCTCTCTCATCCACCGAGTTCTTGTCTGGTGAGCAGGGAGGCCCAGTACACCGTCTCTTACCATCTCTGCGGTTATAGGTCTCAGTGCAGAGCCAAGTGTGGCTGCAAGGATGGAGCTTGGTGAGGGGCTAAAAGCCTCCAGTCTCTAAAGCCTTTATGTGGTCCTAGGGTAGGCCAGAGTTCAGAGTTTGGATGCACAAGTTCAAGTCCCAGTTCTAGCCTTTATCAATTGTGTGACCTGATACAGGTTCCTTGGCCTCTCTGGACCTCCATTCCCTTATCTGTAAATTGAGAATAGCAGCACCTCAAAAGGCTGTGCAGAATACATGCATGAATATCTGTGAAGCTTTCGGACCTGGCAAAGAGTAAGTGGTCGGCTATTGGCTACCATGACCTGGACTATTCTGCAAGCACTGGTAGCTGGCTGGTGGAATTCTCACCTCCCACATGGGAGCTTGGGGTTCAGTTCCTGGCCAATGCAGCTTACTTGCAGCAATTACCCGGTGTAACTCCCGTTTTTGCCTTCGACCTTTCGGCCTTATCTTAGTGCCTTCTAAGATATGGGAGTGCCTTATAGAGCAAGGGCTATTAAAAATCCTGTCTGGCACTTTTCTTCCAATAACACATAGTGGGATTGAGAAAAGAGTTGGTGATGTGTAAAATCTTTAGAGGGTTAAAATGGCAAGGCGTCCTTCTGAAGACTAAGGTGCGCCTGATCCAAACTATGATATTTTCAATTGCCCCATAGACATGTGCACAAACTGGACAAGGAGAATGGGAAAGTTGATGCCTTTAATGATGGTGTTAGTGAAGAGTATTAACTAGACCAGGGGCTACCAGAAGGAACAAATCTGTGTTGGAAGAAGTGCAGCCAGAATGCTCCTTGAAAGAGGAAATGTGACAAGTCATCAGGAGGGACCGGTTCCTGCTGAAAGCCAACACCCTCGGTACAGTACAAGGTCAGTGATGAAGGGGACCTTAGACAAGATGGGCTGACACAGTGGTTGCAATGATGAACTAAAATAGAGCAATTGTCTTTCCTTCTGTGGTGGCAAGTTCATTGCCATCCAATCAGCTCCAATTCATAGCGACCCGATCAGGGAGGGAAGGCTGCTCCTGTGGGTTTCTGAGCTGATAGCTCTTCACAGGAGGCAAGAGCTCCACCTTTCTCCGGTGCAGTAGCTGGTGCTTTCCCACTGCTGCCCCTGCCATTAGCAGTGTGAGGCACCACCCAACAGTAACACACAAATACACTGAAGTGCTCGTTCCTTGACATCTCTGACTCCACAGCTTGTGGCTCTTGCTATGATTATGCATAAACAGCCAGGACGGGACCCTTTGCAGCCACTGGGAGGCTTTCTGGCTAAAGTGCTGTGGTTGTGGTTCTCACTGTAATGACCGGCAGAGAATCACAATCAAAACATCTTCAGCAATAGCCCTCCTCCTCTCTTGTGGCTCATTGTATTGGGGGGGACGGGGGGAGGCAGGGAAGAGATGAAAGCATAGTAAAACAATATTTGCCACCATGGGACTCTTTCTCCTTCAGCAATCCCAATGTGCCCACTCTCAAAGTGCGGGTTAATAGTGTCCTTTGTGAGGGGCCGCTGAGGGCTACGCGGAACGTGCAAGACTCCTCTTTGGGGAGATGGCCAGTTCTAAAATGGACTGTGGGCTGATTGCACAAAAGTCACTGAATGGTGTACTCTAAATGGGTGATATGAAAAATCCTTCTGAATCCTCTTCCTCTTCCTCCCAAATAACTCATTGTAAGAGCCATCTCCCCAGTCTGCAAAACTGTCTGAAACTATGAGGTGAATTTACCCAACTTCTTTTTCCCTTGTTCTTCTCAAAAAGGTAGAGTGTGAGGCATACACAATCTCTGGGGCAGGGCCTGGCAGCCACACTTGCCATTTGGGATGGAGAACCTGCCAACAGGCGTAGCTGCAGCTCTTCAGAGAAGTAAGGAGGCGGATGGGCCAGGACCTCTTAGCCTATTGGTTTCTAGCATCCCTGGTTTCAACTGATGCAATGCAAGAACAGGTAAAGCAGGGAAGCTAATTCCAGAGTACTCGAACTATCCCAAAGCAGGCCTAGGGGTGGGGGCTGCCTGTTTTGGTGGCAGCCTGCTGTGGTTCCTGCCCACCACCCTCAGGTGGCTGCTTGCCTGGGCTGCTTTCTGGGGAGAAGGAGAGGACAGGCACAAGGCTAGGCAGACAGAAGTGGGGCACAGAGACGAGACAGTTCCTTGCGAAGATGCCTGCCTTTATCAGCAGAAGCTCCTTCTAAGAGGTGCTTGAATTATTCAAGAACTTTTGCTTTGTTTGTCAGACAAAATAAGCTGGGCTGTGAGCGCTGTTGGTCTGGGGATACGTAGGTATGACTGACTCACAAGATGCAGGGCCCATTCACAGTCATTAGCTGATTCCCATAGCAAGTGGCCTCTCAATGTCCAGACGCTTCCAGGTGCTGATACCGGCCTGCCAGGAGGTCCTGATCGACAGGTAGGGAGATTCACCAGAACAGACACACACTTCAAGTTGTAATGTGTGCAACAAAGGGAAAGCATGCCAAAGTGGGGAGGGTAAAAGAAAGAAACCACTGAAGTCCAGTCCACTCTGGAGTGCAGCACCCTCCAGGAAGGAGCAGAGCTGCCCAGAGGGCTCCCAAGGCTGGAGCCTTTGCCAAAACACACTGCCACACTCAAATGACCCAGAAGGGCTGCAGGAGGTAGGGGGGTGGAGTGGGAACCGCCAACTTTGTGTTCAGCAGTGCAACGCTTCACCACTACACCACGCTGCCAGGGCTCTTCAAACAAAAGCCTCCCCTGCCACCCAGCCGCCTCTGCCTCACAGGGAACCCACAGGACAGAGCAGAAGCGCCCGCCCACAGGGTCTCCCAGGCTGTCGTCTCTGTGGACCCAGATTGCCTCAGCAGCCCAATGCGCTGTGCCACCAAGACAAGGGATGTCATTTGGAGGGAGTCAACTCACAGAGGCCCCTTTAAAATCAAGGCCTGAAGAGTGGTGAGGAGGGGAGTTCTCCAACCAGCAAGCCACAAGAACAAAGGCGTTCAGGCAAGGATGGACTTGATGCATTCATCCAGCCAGGGGGCTAGCAGAGGGAGGAGGGCGTGGGGTGGGGGGCAGGCAAGGACAGACTCTGCAGAGACTGGGGTGAGGGGAGGAATTCGAATGTTGTTTAAGGTGTCAAAGGGATTAATTATCAGGCTTCAATGAATTAAAAATCATAACACTGCATGCCCACCTTCCTGATATGATCGCTGTAGACAAATGTGTGCATAAGCAAATGTGATGAAGTAAGCTGATGGTGCCCAGCTATCAAAAGATATAGTGGCTGGGGTCTTAAAGACTTGAAAGTAAACAAGCAGCCAACTAGCTCAGAAGCAACAAAGCCCACATGGAAGAAGCACACCAGACTGTGTGACAATGAGGTGTTAAAGGGATTAGGTATCAGGCATCAAAGAACTAAAAATTATATCATTATAAATGAGGGGGAGTACAGATTGGGGACCCAAAGCTCATCTGTAGGTGAAGTGCCATCTCCTCATGGCAGGGTCGCAGGGAGGAGATGAGCCAGTCAAGACACAGTGTAGCAACAATGAAATATGCAACTTTCCTCTAGTTCTTAAATGCTTCCTTCCACCCACTATCATGATCCCAATTCTACCTTACAAATCCAGCTAGACCAGAGGATGTACTCTGGAGCCAGAAACATGAGGAATTAATGACAGGTGATCCCTTGAGGACCAGTGGTGAGAGTGGTGATACCGGGACAGTGGAGGGAAGATGGAGTAGAAAGGGGGAACCAATTGCAGGGATCTACATATAACCTATTCCCTGGGATATGAACAACAGGAAAGTGAGTGTAGGGACACATCGGACAGTGTACAATATGTCAAAATAATGACAATTTCTAAATTATTAAGGGTTCCTGGGTGAGGGGAAATATGGGGAGCTGATACTGGGGGTCTAAGTAGAAGGAGGATGTTTCAAGAATGATAATGGCAACAAATGTGCAAATGTGGTCTGCATACAATTGATGTATGTATTGATCATGATAAGAGTTGTAGGAGCCCCCCAATAAAATGATTCATTAAAAGAAAAAATTCAAAACAGGAATGAGAGAAGACACAGTTTTGTTTGACAGAGTTTCCCCAAATTTGGTGCAGAGGATATGTTGGAGGGTATGGGAGAATGCAGAAGGCAAGCTGTGACAATGGGTGGTGGTGGTGGTGGCTGGCGTCAGGCCATGGGAGCTAGAAAGGAGAGTGGCAGACAATAACCAGGTGAGCTCTGGCGCTGCACCAGACAGCCCTGTGTGGGTTGGGTGTGGAGAAATCCAGCCCTAAGCCACTGCCATCAAGTGTGTCCCAGGTCTCCGAGGCTTCCCCCTGAGCAGTGGGTGGGGAAAACCTGTAGTTGCCGAGAGGAGTGAAGATGAGAGCTCTTTGAGCCAGGATGGCCTGTGGGGAGGCCCAAGGGCTGAGTTCCTGTCTTGACCCTCTACTTTTTATCTGGGGACCTGATGTCCCAAGGTGTTCCTCTGGGTTGCAGCACCCCCACTCACCCCCACCCAGATGAAGCCAATACAAATGAGGTCAACCGTTGTTATCACGGCTGTACCTAACACTCTGTTTTCATTTCTCAGAGGAGGAATGGGGCTTTAGTAGGACTAGGGTTGGGCTGGATTTAATGGGGTTTGACAAGGCTACATAGAGAACCAGGACATCCTTTCATTTAACACAGGGGTTCTCAACCTTCCTAATGCCACGTCCCTCTAAAACAGTTCCTCATGTTGCGGTGACACCCCCAACCCCAACCATAAAAGTATTTTCATTGCAACTTCATAACTGTAATTTTCCTGCTATGAATCGGGTGACCCCTGTGAAAGGGTTCTTCGACCCCCAAAGGGGTTGCCACCCACAGGTTGCGAACTGTTGATGTGCAGGTATCTCCTGAGAGGCTGGCCACGTGTTAGAGCAGACTGAGAGCGAGTGGGATCGGTTTGAAGGCTCCTGGGCCTTTAGCTGCCCTGGGTCCAGGATGCTGCTGTCTCTTTGTCCAAGTTAAAGATCTCTCAGCACAGACAATAAGCCCCTAAGTGAAGAAGGTACTCAGTTAACCTTCCCTCGACTTTCCACTGACCTTCCTGGTGGTGCTGCCAGGTCTGCCCTGGACTGCTAGCCCTGAGAGTAGTGACTCAAACCCAGCAGCTGCTCCGGAGAAGAAAGATGAAGCGCTCTGCTCCCATAGACATTGATGGTCTCGGAAACTTCTACGGGGCCTCTAAAAAGTCAGATCAGAATCACCTCGAGGGCATAGAGGGTGAGGGTTTCCTCCACACCCTCTATGACCCAGGGTGTGTTGACTGCCCAGGACACTGACCACCGTCCTGCAGTCCATGCCCTTCTGTCTCATTATGAATTGTCCCCAAATCTGTCTTTGCGAGGACTTACTTCTGAGTCACTTCATTTTG
>PVJH01044890.1:0-12717 GCA_004026705.1 Nesogale talazaci | reverse complement strand
CTACTTTTCCCTGGAAACAAGCCATATGTATTTCAGTCATGATCCTTCTCATCTGCATTCCTTTTTTGAAATAACAGTTTAGCTAGTACCATGTCTTTGAGGGAATGCAGACATCTCAATTGAGTCCTTAACCAGTTCCATTAAGATCATAAGATTACCATACTGTCCTTGTTTTCTTTTTAAAATAATTTTATTGGGGCTCATACAAATTTTATCATAATCCATTCATACATCCATTATGTTAAGTACATTGGTACTTTGGTTGAGATCATCATTCTCACACCATTTTATTTCTACTTGAGTCCTTGGTAGCAGCTCTTCACTTTTCCCTTTCCTTCCTGCCCCCCTCCCAAATGAACCCTTGATAATTTATGTATTTTTTTCATCATGTCTTACACTGTCCGATGTCTTCCTTCACCCACTTCTATGTTGTTCATCCCCCAGGAAAGGGAATAAATGCATATCCTTGTTGTCGGTTACCTTTACATACCCCACCTTTCCCTTTCCCTCCTGGTATTAATACTCTCATTATTGGTCTGTACCAGTACACATGATATGGTCTAACAGTATTTGTAAGATAGAATAAGGATCATGATATTGAGGGGCAGAAAGCTAATGCTTTAATAAGAGCTAGAGAAAAGTGGATGTTTCACCTGTGCTATACTACCCTCTGGCTCACCTCCTCCCCACAACCCTTCTGTAAACGACTGTTAAGTTGTCTACCTGTGGGTTTTGGGTCTCCATGCCATAATCCCCCCTCATTAGCAATGATATTATTATTATTTTTTTGCTCTTTGATGTATGGAATGCTAAAAGGGCTGTAAGAGGCCACAATAAAATTATCTTAAAAATAAATTAAAAATAATGCTCTCAAACACATTTTTTTTGTGTGTGTGGCATCACTGCCCTGGTGGGAGTAGGAAGTCCAACCATGCTCCTGGAGAGCTGCTGCTGGATTTGAATTGTCAACCCACAACCAATGCACCACCAGGGCTCACCCAACACATGATTTTTTATTCCTGAATTTTAATCTTAGAGAAAAATATAAATATTGTGCTGATTTGTCTTACATCAAACCAAAGGAAAGAATAATCTTATTGTTTTATAAAAGCTAAAAGTGGACTCTGCTTTATGTCCAAATTATTCTTCTCCAGAAGTATTCCAAATTGTACATTACCTTCTGCTAAAAAAACTTGAATCTCAATCCATTGATTGTGTACTCAGTAACTGTTAAAGAAAACTGTCCAACGCTCCATTCACTCCCATATTTAGTCCTTTTAAAAAATAAAATTCTTTGTTTAAAAAACTGTAGAGCATTTCTTGACCTGTTTTTAGTATATTTATTAATTGTTTCCCTTTGTGTTGCCCTCTTTCTGTTGGCCGTCTTTCTATGTGTAAGAGTACCATGGTCACCAGTCCTGTAGCCACTTTTCAGTTGCTTTGATTGTCCTGTGAATTTATGTGCTTAAACATGGGTTGCATGTTCCTTGGAAGACTGAATGCCAAGCTTTGTTTTTCATTTGCAACACTCTGGTTTTCACTTCATATTTTGGGTTTTTTCTTTTCTTTTCTTTTCTTTTTTTTGTATTCAGAAACTGATGTGCTGACAGCAAGGGAACAAAGATGGATATATTTTCAGAAAGAAAGTATTCAGTGGAATTTTGTAAACATTTTCTGCTTACATTTATTTTGTATATAAGACAGTTTTTTTTTTTTTTTTTTTTTTAGCTGTAAGTGAGACTGGGTGGGGTGGACTTAATGTAAAGCACATGTATTGGCAAGTTTGCAGGCACTTGTTAGAGTTCTCTGTGTATTTCTTGAATAATGGATTCTATTTCTGTTGAGGTCTTTTGGCAAAGCTCAGCCTTGTGTTTTTTAAAATCAAAGAAACATCTACATTTATTAGCCCAGCCCCTCTCCCATTCTAAAAGATTTCTAAAGTATATGGTGTGGAACATTGGCACAGTGGATTAGATTTCTCTAAATTATAGATTGTATTGTATGTGTTTTTGATTATCAGCTTCCCCTTTAACAGACAGTACCTCTGATTTTTATATCCAATAGTCAGTGGAAAAGTACATACTTTTATGCCCTTTACAGATTGCACTTCAGTTTCTAGTGTGCATATTTGATTTCAAAAGTTTATTCCTACAAGCAATCAAAATTAGCATATTTTAGAATGTCTTAACTCTTCATAATTCTTTACTAACATTTTAATATTTACCAAAATATGCATTATTAAGGTTTTGTTTTATACTGTCAATATATATTTACCTTTACTGATATGCTTCTCAATTCTATTGCAATTTTTGCTTTGTGTACTTATCTGACTCAATTTACATATTACCAAAGTACATCCTTTAATTCTTTCATTGAAGATAAACTATGGGAGGAGTTTATACATTTATTCATTTTTAAAATTTTTAAATTTTCAAATCATCTCAGATGATAATTTATGGAGCATATGATTCTAGATAAACAGAGTTCTCAGCATTTGAATGATGCTAATGCAGTACAGCCTTGTTTTAACTTTTGCTTTTGAGAATTCTGAGCTTCCTTCTCAATGTTTTATTTTTTAGAAATTAATCTCTTTTTTCTCCCAGGGTTTTTGACTTTATAGGTTTTGCTTGCTTATTTGTGTTTGGTCACCTATCATTTCATTAAAATGACTCTGGTTGTGGAATTATTATTTATTAATTATGCATTTTTTTCTTTAGAGCTTTGACTTTTTAATTTTCTGGTCATCCACATTTAAAAAGTTGCTCATGTTCGATCTGCCTTTACATCTGTGTAATTACTACCATATTCCTGGATCACAGTGGGCTCATCATCTTCAGGTTTGAGATTCTCAATATTTGCAAATCAGAATCTTAAACCAAGTTTTTTTTTAGTTATGGATAAAAGAAACCAGAACAAAGTTAGTCCTCCTGTCTTCTGCTTTAAGTTGGGACATACATTTTTCCTTGTCTAAGGTCACACATAAGCTACGCAACTGTTCTAAGATCCTGTTTTGATGCGAGCAGTCTTCACTTCAATGGTTCATATGAATGCCAAACACAAACTCCAAAAAGCCACTTTCCCCTCTTGCAACTCAGGCACTTGTTTTTCTATTTATGGCATTCTTTTTTCTTTTGAGTAATTTTTGAGTTTCATTTTGAGAAGAGGTACCGGTTTACCTACTCTGGCCTATGGTGAGAAATAGAAGTTTTGCCTATATTTTAAGTATTTATGTTTTGGTTAAATACCCAAGCCTACCAATAAACTAATACATCTTTAATGTTTGAATTGAATTTTTCTCCTAACAAAGTAAGAAAAGAACAAAATAAAGTGTGGTGGTCATGTGCTTATGTCAATTTCATGCTTGAGATATAGGAATGGAGTTTAGCCTGTTAATCTGGAGATAGCCATTGAGTAGCCAATGAGGCCTCCGTGTGGGCATGGCTTTCTCCTGAGGCTTCTGGGAAATCTCACGCTATTTCCCTCATGGAGTTCAGAAGTTATC
Source organism: Nesogale talazaci (assembly GCA_004026705.1). Taxonomy (NCBI): domain Eukaryota; kingdom Metazoa; phylum Chordata; class Mammalia; order Afrosoricida; family Tenrecidae; genus Nesogale; species Nesogale talazaci. The sequence goes on along the minus strand of PVJH01044890.1, from coordinate 9,215 downwards.
TCCTAAGTTGTTTGGAGTCAGTCTCAGAGACAACAAACTATGGACAAGACAACATGGCAGACAAGTCCCAGGAGCTGAAGGAGCCGGAGGAAAGGCCACACAGCCTTACTCTGATGGAACCAGACCTTTGAATTTGGAGAAGCCACCTGGAGACCCCTGACAGCGCTGAGTTGCTTCTGCCACCACTGGATGCTGTTGATGGACCCTGATCCCTGGAAACTCGGAGACATGAGAGGACCCCTAACAGGGCCGGAATTCTGCACCCACTGCCCTGTGACTTCGTGAGTTGGAAGGGGAAGTTATAGACTGGAATTAGACATATGAGCTAATATTGGACTCGTGACTTTGTACTAGACTGGGTTGGGATGCTTTCTTAATGTCCTATTCATCTTATATATAAACTATACCTTTATATCCATATGCTTGTCTATGGATTTGTTTCTCTAGTTTACCTGGACTAACATGTAAATTAAAATGATTTTCTGTTTACTTGTCATCAAGTCAATTCCCATCATCCCAACTCCATGTGTAGAATGGGGTCTTCGAGCCTGTGGTCTCTCTGAGGAGATCTCTGGGCCGCTCTTCCCCATTCTTCCTGGAAGAAAAAACTGTCAACAAGCAATTCAGTGTCCAGGCATTTAGATCAGCTCCCAGCTGTTCAAATTAAGTGGGTGGGGACTTTTCTGTTGTTGTCTTTTAAACATGAAACTTAAAAGTAACAATTATTTCAAAATAAAGACAGATGCATCCTTATTTCTCCTAGGAAAATAGGAATTGATGTTGTGAAATGATCATTCTGAAGCCTATTATAATTCATTTCATATGTATGTTTTACACGATCACCATTTATCTGCCAGTGTGTTATACAGTGCTGGTTTGCATGATGCTATGGTGCTTACGAACAAAAACAGGACATTGTGGAACAGGGTAATGGAAGTTGATCCACTCACATTTGGAAGAACTCAGAATTCTGCTAGAGAAGATCTGATTTCTCAAAGTATAATTGACTTTAATGACTTGAATTTAAGAAAAAAAGACAAATAGTAATTAAATGTAAGAATATGGAATGTATAAAGTATGACTCTAGGATAATTATAAAAACTGAAATGGAAATTTAAAAACTTAAGGCCTGAGATATAAATAAATTGAAATGAACTGATAGTCATTCTGAATAGGAAAAGTAATATTTAATATGCCAATAATGACAAATAGAAGAGAAATGGTACACATTTGGTGTTAAAATGAATATTCCAACATCAAAAAATACTGTAGATGAAGTGTTATTTGAAGGTACACACTAAAATTAAAGAACAAGAAATTTAAAATATCTAACAACTTCTGCTATCTCAGCTTTATCAAACATAATAACAGTATGCATTACTAAATGCTGATAATTAATTTAAGAACTTACCATGAAGAAGAAAAATTTTAGCCTGAAAATATGTCCATGTTTTCAAACAGTGTGGTAACCCCATTATAGTATTTCCCAAGACATGTAATATATCAAATATGTCTTGTTAAAATACATGAATGCTGATTGTACATTTGATCCTCCTTAGATAGAGTAGACATGAGTGAAAAACTACATTTGTAGAAAGAGACAATATTGAAGCTCAATGTGAAGACCAAAAGGAAGACCATGGACTGACTGTTAGACAGATTATTGGGTTCTTTGATGCAAATTCAACAGAAAGCTGAGGATAATTGATGTAAGGGTACAAAAGCGAAGATAATGGCTTCAGTGGGTCTCATCTGAATTTGGGGACCATCTCAAGAATATATTTGATACATTAGCACTAATTAGAGAAAACCACAGAGGTTATGGGATGGCATTAAGAATATCATATATGAAGAATGCAAAAGGTCGTGACAGAAAATGCCAAAATATATGTCAGAAAAGATGATATTGAGATATGCTCCATTACCAAGAGAATCAAAAATGGGTAGAAGAATCAATGAAGAAAAATCTGAACAGAATACTTAAAAGGGTGACTCTAGAAGACAATGTAAAGTATTGAAATGTGCAAAAACCTGGAATAAGAAAATGAAAAGTGAAGACTAACTGGACATCTCTCATGCAGAAAGGAAGGAAAACCTATCAAGCTTTCAGCTTCAATGTTGAATGTTTCTCTAAGTAAAATGTGCTTGTCATATTCTGGTGATTTGCATGTTGTTGTGATATGGGAAGCAATGTCACCAGTATTGCAAATGCTGGCAGTTTCACTGAGAGAAAACAGGCTTTGTCAGAGCTGTCTGGTTAAGAATTGAGTAGGAAAAAAGAATAAACAGTCTGATTCTGAGGAGTTAGCCATTGAAAGTCTTACAAATAGCAGCAGAATATTGTCATCTATTGAAACCTCAGGAATAGCAGCAGAATGTTGTCAGATATAGTGCCAAAAGTTACACGGGCTCACAAGATGACTGAGGAAGGGCTACATTCTCAAAGTAATCACTCATAATGTTGTCCTTCAAGCAATGTTTGAGGTTAAAGCCTACAGACATCCATCTGCTGATGGAACATCACTCAAAATGAGAAGAAACATCTGACAACATTAGTAACTGGAACTGGAATGTACAAGGTATGAATCTAGAAAATTTGGAAGTCATCAAAGATGAAATGTAGGACAGAAAAATAATGATAGGTGTTAGTAATAGGACGCAGACTGGTATTGCCCCACACAAATGACACATATGATTTATTAAGCCACCAGCGACAAATTCAGGAGTGCTTGTGCTATCATCAAAAATGAAATTTCAAGAAGTTCAAAATCTTGAAGTGCAATACTGTCTATGATTGGACAATATCTATCCCCTTAAAGGAAATCCAGTGAATACAATTATAATTCAAATTCATACAACAACCACTAAAGATAACGATGAAGAAAACTGAAGGTTTCCAAAGTCCTCAGTCTGAAATTGATCAAGTATGCAATCAAGATACATTGAAAATTGAAAAAAATACATTGGAAATAAAGAGGAAAGAACGGTAATTTGAAAATGTGCACTCAGTGACAGAAAAGAAGCTGGATATGGCAGATGGGATTTTGTGCAGCCAATGATTTCTTTATTGCTAATGCCTTGGTTTTGTTTTTAACACTATGAATGGAATACCCATAAATGGAAATTGACTCCATCTGGTCCAAGAGATGTTGGGAAAGCTCAAGAATAGCAGTTTACAATCAGACAAGCAGCTAGCTATAGAACAAGCCATTGTTCATATGTAAGTTCAAGTTGAAACTGAAGAAATTTAAAAGAATCCCACAAAAACTAAAATTCCGCTTTGGAGTGTACTCTACCTGTATTGAGAGAACAGAAAAATTTTGACTAATTGAACAATAATGACAGAAGAAAGGATGAGCTGGGGAATGGCATAATGAACATCATGCAAAAGGAAAACTATAGGTCATTAAAAAGACAAGAAACAAGAGATCAAAGAGGGTGTCAGAAGGGGCTCTGAAACCAGCTCTGAATTATAAAGTAGCTAAGACAAATAAAGAAAGGATGACGTCCGAGACCTGAACAGAAAATTTCAAAGAGCGGTTCAAGCAGACAAAGCCAAATATTGTCATGAAATGTGCGAAGGGCTAGAGTTAGAAAGTCTAAAGGGAAGAACATGCTTAGCATATCAGAAGAAATTAATTCTTGATTTTTAATATTTAAAGATTACAAGAGCAAAATATTAAATGGTACAGAAGTCACTGCACTAAATAGAACAAGTTGACATTCCTCCATTTCAGGAGATAGTATATGAGCAAGAACTAAAGGTACTGAAGGAAGATATTCAAGCACAATGAAAACATTCATGTAAATAAATCTCCAGAAATTGATGGAATACCAAGCAAAATGCTTCAACATGCTGATGAAGCATTGGAAACACCCTCCTATTTATGTCAGAAAATTTAGAAGACAGCTACTTGTCTAACAGACTGGAAGAGATCCATATTTTTACCTATTCTAAATAAATGTGACCCGACAGAATGCTCAAATTATAGAACAGTATAGTTGTTGAAGATCCTCCAACAGCAGTTATAGCAGTACATTCACCGGGAAATTCCAAAATTTCTATCTATATTCAGAAGAGGATGTGGAACAAAAGATATCATTGCTGAGGTCAAATGGATCTTGGTTCAAAGAAGGCATTACTGGAAAGATTTTTTGTGTGTGGGGGCGGTGTTGTTGTTGTTTGTTTGTTTGTTTTGTCTATAATAGGTAATTTGACTGTGTGTATCATCATAAATGCTGGATAATTTTTAGGAGAATGAAAATTCCAGAACACTTCATTGTGCTCGTTTGAAGCTTGTACATGAATCAAGATGCAATTGTCAAATAAAACAAAGAAATACTGCATGATTTAACATCATGAAAGTGCCCATCATGACTGTATCCTTTCACTATTGTTAGTCCACTTTTATTTTGAGCAAGTAATTTGAAAAGCTGGATTATATGGAGAAGACTGGAGTATTAAGATGGGAATAAGGTTTATTAATAACCTATGTAGATGGGCAACCTGCCATACTGACAGTGAAAAGGACTTGATAATGAAGATTAAGGTTTGTGACTTTTGATACAGAATACAATTTAATGTTAAGAGACTCCAAACCCTCACAGCTGGACCAGTAGGAAACATGATAAATGAAGAAAAGATTGAAGTTATGAAAGATTTGTCTTGTTTGCGTCCACAATCAATGCTGAAGAATGCAAAAGTCAAGAGACCAAAAGCTGCATTCCATTGTTCAAATCTGCTGTACAATACATCTTAAAAGTTTTGAAAGCAAAGATGTTACTTTGAGGATGAAGGTACTTTTGACCCAAAGCACAGTATTTTCAATTGAATCATATGCATGTGGAAATTAGAATGTAAATAAGGAAGACCAGAGAAAAATCAATGCCTTTGAATTGTGATGTTGGTAAAGAATATTGAAAGTACTGTGAAAAGCTAAAGAATAAACAGGTGTGCCTTCTAAGATGTGCAGTTATAATGCCCTTTATAAGCCAAACTGAAAAGACTGTGTCTCTTGTATTTGGACATGACATCAGATCATGCCCTGGCAAAGGACACTGTGCTTGGTTAAAACATTATTGAAGAGGAATACTCTCAGCAGGAGGAATTTACATAGTAGCTGTAACAGTGGGTTCAAGTATAAAAACTGATTGATTATGAGAGTAATACAAGACAAAGGGCTATTTTATTTTGTTTTACATAAGGTCATTAGGGGTCGGAACCAAAACCTAACAACAACCTAATGCCATACAAAGTATTAAAACAAGATAGAAACACTACCCACAGTTATTGTGCCAAAATTGTTCAAAATTGATCCTTTTATTGAAGTAGCATATTATTAAGAAATGATGTAATTTAAGGAAGTATCCCAAGCTTCACTTGAAGATAGTGGAACAAATTGGATACGAATTGAGATATTACAACAAACGAATGCAATATTAGAACTACTCACTAATCGATGTCAATAAATGTTTAAGATAACTCTAGTTAACTCACTAGAATAGATCCATCTTTGCACCCATTTTAAAGATAGAATATCCTGCAGAATATGAAAATAATCTAATTATATAGTTAATATCATATATAAATAAAATTCTGTAGAAGGTAATTACAAAATCATTACAATAGCCCATTACTAGGAACTACCAAATTTATAGACAGATTCAGAAGAAGTGATATAATGAAAGATATTAGATTAATATCAAATATATCTTGGCTAAGATCAGCAAATGATAGGAATATATTTACCTGTGATTTATAACTTAAGAAAAGCCATATGATTATGGAAACATAACACACTATAGATAACTTAAGTGTGCTTATACTGACCCTACACATAGGTCATGAAACAATTATTCAAACTGAACAAGAAGATACTGTGGGATGGTGTGATTATGGTTGCATAATATAGCATATTGATGGTTGTATAATATAGCATATTTATTACATCTGTATCCTGATCAAGTAATCCAAGAAGCTGGAGTATGGAAAGATGAAAATCTAAAGTTATAACCTTCAATATTAAGCTTCAATCTAGAGGAAACAATAATTAAAATTGGATTAATAAGTAATATCATGATACTTGAAACAACTGAAGGTACCAAATATTTCATTTATCTTGGATCCACAACCAATGCTCATGAATGTAACAGGAAATAAATGATATTTAAAAAGTATTGTAGTTGGAAAATATACTATATAATATCTCTTAGAGGTTATTGTTTTAATTATTTTATTGGGGCATCTTCCTGCCCTTACCACAATTCATACATCCATCCACTGTGACAAACACCTTTATACATGTGCTGCCATCATCATTTTCCAAAAAAAAAAATTCTTTATACTTCAGTGCTTGGTACCAGCTTAGTACCCCTCCCTCATGAACCCTATAATTAATAAGTTATTGTTATTTTTCATGTCTTACACTGGCCACTGGCTCCTTTCACCCACTTCTCTGTTGTCCATCCCTTGGGGAGCAGATTATATGAAGATCATTGTTATCAGCTCCTCCTTTCTACTCCATCCTCTCCTTCCCCTCCTGGTATCGCTACTCTCATTATAGGTCATAAGGGATGTATCAGTCCTGAACTCCCTGTGCTGCAAGCTCTTAGCTGTACGAGTGCACATGCTTTGGTCAAGCCAGATTTGAAAGGTAGAATTGAGGTCATGACCTCTTTACAGTTTTAAAAGGAAAAATATCATGTTCAAAACAAGGGTGTACCTGACTGAAGCCATGGTATTTGCAGTCACCACCTATAGAAGAGAAAGTATAGGAGTGTGTTATTTCGGGAAGATTAGAGGAACAAATTTCATAGACATGCATATAGATATAGAGAAAAGGTTTATATACAAGAGGAACAGGACATTGAGTCCAGTCCAGTTCAAAGTCATAGTCCGATATTAACTCATATGCCCTAAATCAGTCTATAAAGTCTCCTTCCGACTCACGAAGTCACAGGACAGTGGGTGTAGAATCCCGGCGGCCGCAGGGGTCTCCACATGGCTCCTCGCCTCCAGGGTTCAGGGTCCATCAACAGTAGAAGCAACTCCTCGCTGGCAGAGGTCTCCATGTGGCCGCCCCAGCTTCAGAGGCCTGGCTCCATCAGGGCAAAGCTGTGTGGTCTCTCCGCTGGCTCCTCCAGCTTTTTGGACGCTGCCATCTTGTCTTGTCTGTGATTCATCGTCTCTCAGACTAACTCCCAACCACTGGGGAAGATAGCTTCTCATCTTCATGAGGGAAATATCCTGAGATTTCCCAGAAGTCTCAGGAGAAAGCCATGCCCACACAGAGGCCTCATTGGCTACTCAATGGCTATCTCCAAATTAACAGGATAGACTCCACCCCTACACCTCAATCATAAAATTAACATAAGCCCATGACTGCCACAAGGAGTGAGTAAGGAAGACTCAAGCAGGGCTGATTCATTGGGTTATGGTGTTGATGAAGACTTGCAGAAAAATAAACAAATCAGTCTTTGGAGAAGTACAGCCAGACTGCTCCTTAGAAAACAGGATGAAGACATTCCCCTCATGTATTCTGTGCACACTTATCAGGCGGAACATTCTGTGAAGGATGTTATTCTCAGTAAAGTGGATAGCCTTTGCAATGTGACGAGGTGACACAATGTCTGTAAAATGGGCACGTGTGTAGCCAGGGTCAGGATGGCACCTGGCAGGGCAGGGCTCACTCTAAGTAGGGGTTCAGTGAGTCCAAACCAACTAAGAGGACCCTACACCAGTGGACATCTAACTCGAGTCCTTCCTTTTCTTTGCCATAGATGGAAGTAAATTCAAAAGACAGTAATTTATCATTCAAACTTCATTTTTACTTCATTTATCTTATATAAGTAAACTGCCCCTACCTTTGTTTTCTACTTTCTTTTGCTACTTTTTAGGTTATCCTCCCCCACACACCTTTAGAAAAGATTTCTCATAAAAGAACCCTGAGTTAGCAGTTTCATTGCTTGTTTGTTTTGAAAGGCATTCATAAAGGCAAAGGAATGCTGAAAGATATTGTTATATTAAATCATCCTCCTACAATTTTAGTCAGACATATGAAATCTTCTTGAGTGCCCCCAATAGTGACAAGAATAATAGTAACCTTTTTTTTAACTTGTGAAAATAGAGGCACAGCAAATTATTTCACTAAGATCATTAAGAATTTGTTAATTGTGTGTTAGTTTTAAATGAAAATATATTAAACAGCTGATACTTCTTCCTAGTTGACATTAAGTCAGCTTGGCTTTATGGTGGCTGTTCAGGCAACAAAACATAAGGCTGCCCATCCTGTGTCCTACTTAGAGTTAGTCATAGTGTTAGAGTCCATTGTTGCAACCACTGAGTCAATCCATCTCATTAAGGATTCCCCAATTATTTGTTGACCCCTATGTTAGAAGACTGTAGATATTCAAAGCCACTGATATTTATAAAACTATATAATGGTGTGTGTGTATATACATATATATGTGAGTGTGTATATGTGTGTATATATGTATGTATGTATATATATAGAATTCATATCAAGGAAATTCCTTGCATATTTGTACAGATAGGCAAATCTGGACCAAATCCTGGTAGCTTCAAATCTTTAGGGCAGATATTTTGCTGGAGGCTTCTACCAAGTAGTGTGACTTAGCGCTGATGAACTCAAGATAGACAGGGAAACCATAAGAGAGTGGTTGTAGGGCAATATGAGTCCAAAGTCAGCAGCTCAGATTTGTGAATGGAGATATGAGTGAATCCAAGGCTGGCAGGTTTGTTGGCAGCTCAGATGGAAGGCGGCTGATGCTTCTCAGGATCAGCAGGAAATAGTGCAAGCTATTGGCTCGAGTCCAAAAAACTCGAGGTCAATGACCATGAAACAGGTTTCAGAACCAGTAGAAAATAAGCAAGCAAATAACAGCATCTGGGTGTAGACCACACCCCAAGGGAACCTTCTTTGCATCAAGGCTTTGAGGGGAGTAAGTGGGTTACAACTGATTGTTTCCCCACAGCAGATCCTATTAAGGGGCTGATTGCATGGTGATAGGTCACATCATGGGGAATTAATAGTCCCTAACAGCCAAACAAACCACTAATAACTGGCCCAGCCAGGCTGACACAAAACCTATCTGTGAAATCCTTCAACTACTAAGCCTTGTGTTCTTTTCTGCAGACTCATTATTCCTGACAATGTCCCCAATGTAAGAAAGGTGAATCTGTCTACACAATATAT